>JAPEVC010000049.1:0-179137 GCA_027946555.1 Gnomoniopsis sp. IMI 355080 | reverse complement strand
GAGTAGGGTGGGGGGGGGGGCCGGAATAGCTGATGAGAGACGGGCAGAACCGAACCTTTGAAGCTGCGCAGGCCAAACAGACGATGATGGGGTGGATGCGAGGCGATGGAATGGGATTGGGATGCAGATAGCAGATGTTGCGAGGAAGAGGAATGGAAGAACAACAGCAGGAAGAAGAAGAATACGCACACAATGGCTCCCAAGACACACGCACAAGCACACACACACACGCGCATACACACGCCTCGTCCGCTAAACCGTATTTCTTGTTGTGCTGCTGTGGCGGGCTGCGTGTCGCTTGTGAGATGACACGGATGGACAGGCTGGATCGAGAATGGATGGAATGGGCAGTTGTTTTTGATTGATCGAGTACAAAGTAGCGACCCGAAGCCGACAGGACAAGAGGGGAAAGTGAGCCGTCCGGGCAGAAAACCGAAAATCGAAAATGGCCGGGTGAGCTCCCAGTGGTGACGGGGTTGACGGAAAAGACGAGGTGACAGTGTGCTCGTGCCTGTGGCCTTGTGTGTGTGTGCCTCACTGATCAATCAAGCAATGCCTTGTCGGGGAAAGTCGATACGTACTGTACCAGACTATTCAACAAGTGCTGATGCCGGTGCTGGCGCTGGTGCTGGCGCCCTGTGCCTCAAACACGCGCATGCTCATCAGAAAGGAGAGATTTGCAGGACGGGACAGGGCAGACCCCCGGGAGCCATGTGCTAACGACGTGGAGTGTGGTGGCAGGGTGGGTAACGGAGGGGTGCCCAGGGCCAGGTGGAGGGGCTGCAGGGGTCGACAAAAGAAGCGTGTGTCTATTCCATGCAGCCAAGGTGTGGGTGGATACAGTGGGTGCCCAAGGGGGGGGGCATGGGCGCAGGGATTAAAGTACCGTCATACGCACTCTGTACCTCTGTATCTACCTAGGTACTTATTTTACTTTTTAGCCACTTGACACTGGGGGCTGGCATTGGCACTGGCGACTTGGATTGGAGTACACCATTGCCCAAAAAGAAAGAAAAAAGACCCCAATAAAAATAAATAACAGGCGAATTAAAACAATAATTCGCTTAGGCCCAACTGCCGCACACCACGTTTTCCATTTTAGAGTGGCAACATCTTCATGGATTCTGTCCCTCTCTACTCTTACACTACTAAACAGAATTACCTACAGGAGACCTACTCTTCCATCCCCTCCACCCATCCTGGGCAGGCAGTCAAGTGAAGCCCACCTTTGCAAAGCCCGCTCGCACGCATGGCGAACCCGCCATGGCATGATGATGGCGTCGGGACTTGGTTCTGCCAGTTCGAATAAGCGGGGACTCGATCCTCACAGTGTACAATTCCTGATGATACATGAACCATGCACAGTACCCAACACAGCATGGCTCCCCCCCCCTCGGCTATCTCTGTTCTTTCTTTTTCTCTTTTTCCCTTCGGACCACGCGAAGGGATGAACCATCAAAAGACTTGCCCATCAGCTTGTGAGACAAAATTGAAAAACCTTGAATACGGTTGGTATGCAACAGACGGGCTGCTAGTGCCAAATGATCGTAACGGTCAATTTCTTTTTTTGTCGGATGATGTCTCTTCAGGCCCCCAATAATGAAAAGACCAGCAAGACAAAGTTCAACAAAGAAACTTCCGACCCGAGTCATCATTTGCTGACTGGAACCAAAGACATGACTCTGGTGCCTGAGTTGTGTACACCGCAGCTGCTTTTCATTGGCGCCCCATGGGTTGGGCTGGGTTTGGACGGGGGGTTTACTGGGTAGGGACTGAGGAACTTGTGACTTGTGACGGCCCGGACGGCCAGCCCCACGTGGGAATATAGGACCAGACTGGCTACCATAGTAGCTCGCGCGTTTCTTTTGCGCATGGGGCGTTACTGTTTTCAGCCTTCTGGTCGCCTTCTAGAACACCCACTGTTCTGGTCACCAGCCATGGCTTGCTTGCCACGAGGCTCAGCAAACATGTCTGTCCCCAGTTTGATTCATTGATGTTGCCGTGGTCCGTGGTCCAGTTTCCCCGGCCATTCCGGGGCAGTCGAAAAGATACAATACATACCAGCGGCGAGCGGGCGACAGTTGGCGCTGAGGACCCGGTCAATCTTACTAGCCCCATGAAGTGTCTTTTCCGAGGACGGCGCGCTGGGCAGATTTGACTTCCAAAACTACGACAGTGCTATTAAATAGCATTTGTAAGGTTCGCTCGACGTCATGTTCTCTTTGATCCTGAAATAGAACGTAACGTGTCTCCCATTCCGCCCTCTGCATGCGGCCGCATCGTGCTCCTATTGACAGCACTAGACAAGTACCATGTCATTGACAAAAGCATATATGGAACCGAGCACCTGTTGAATATTTAACCGAGTTGATGATCAGCTGCACATTCCTTTAAACTTTCTCGTCTTCGACTAAACGGACAGTGCTGTTTCAAAAGATTTACAACATGCCCTGTAAGTATAGCATCGGACGATTGGATGGCGCTCGTGGTAATGTGTTTTCGTGGACTCCACCGTGCATACAAAGTCTTTCCACATTGCATCAAATTATTTGAACTATATTAGTATGTATCTCCAATGCCACCCACAATCGGCCACTGGCCGGGTGGCGTAGTAGAATTGACTATTACTATGGTATGGTATAAGCGCGATCTACCAACAATAGCGTTAGTTTTTGTACACTACTATGTACTGTGTGTACTGCTATTAGGGAATAGGAGTCGCGCACTGCGGCAGCACAACATGATCTTTTTTTGAGCTTCTTGTAATTCTGTGTAAAGATTATGAGTGGATCGAGGATATGCGCAGTACGTTGCAAAGTATACACACTGGCCGACTGGCGGAGAAGTGGAGAGAAGCACAACATGGCCGGCAGGATCTGCACATCCCTGGAAGCAATGTGCATTTCCCACGAGGCAAGCCGCGACACGCATCCTTTGCAGTTTTGGGCCCCCGGGTTCAGGGCCAATCTGCCCGCCCACCAGTGGGAAGCCGACAAGTTGTTGCAGGACAAACGGCTCCGGTCTTTTAGTGGTGCTGCATGTGCATTTCAACGTGACATTCTGGCCCCTTACCTACGTAGTGCAGGAAATACACCCTACACAGTATGTGTGTACCTTGCAAAAGCCATGCAGCGCCAGCATAACTTGTAAAGTATCCGTATGGTTCATTCTCCTCACCCCGCGCCATGCTGATGAGTAATCACGTCCTGCCACTTTCTTTGCTTCTTCGCCACCGCACCACCTGAATACACTTCGCACGTTTTCTCATGCAGCTGACTGCTCATCAATGCTGCATGTAGGTCTAATGTTTGACCAACCAGCCCCCTCCTCGGCCCCCTTGGGCCCTTGGGGAGGAGAAGGGAGGAGAAGACGCCTCGCATCCAAGAGCAAGCAAGGCGAAAGAACTTCGCCTATGTCGCAGATCCACTTGCTTCTCAGACATCTCCGCTGTGGTGGTCAGGACGTTTGGTAGCTCTCAGCCAGCCAACACGGCTGTATTTCACAGGTTGGCCTACCGCCTCTCCTAACGCAGCACCCCGTGCAGGTCCGGACATATCGACTTTGCATTTTACGGTATTCCCGGCTACGCCGGAGAGGGGAGGGGGGCCAGAACCAAAATTTCAGCCCCGCTCGCCGGTCATCATCGTACCATTGCACGGAGCGCCGTCCATAGTCTTTTGACGATTCCACAAATGTCTCGGTTGTAGACATTGGGTGGGCTGCTCAGGCTTTAGAATTGGACAGCACCTCCCAGCGTCCCCGAATGCCGAAGCCACCAAGGGGTCAAATCTATTTGTGGCCAACCAGTAAGCTACAAATTTCATTCCGTCAGCCCAGTCCGGCCAGCTGGACTGGTAGGTGGCCAGAATCATCAGGCCTGATTCAGAAAGAAAATGGTGGGCCCTGTGTACATAATTTAAGTACATCATAGTAGCACTTTAGCGGGGAGCGAGTTATAAAACGCGAGAGCGGGTACGCGATGTTCGGGGGCGGTGTGATGTGTCGTAAAACGAGACTTCCTTTCTCTGAACAAGAAGCCCCGCTCGTCAATTCTTACTGTGCAATTGGAAAATGGGTCCGAGTTCGGCACTTCACACCGTCTGCAGAGGTTGAAAGGGCAGAGCAGAAAGCAGCTTAGTGTGTCATGCCGCGCAAAAGAGGCGAAAAACAAAAGTAATCAACTTGTCAAATCACATACATAGTATTACAAGTAACAAGGTAATAGTAAATCCGGGGGTGCGACGTGGGACACGCGCTGACTGTTTGGACGGCAAAACCACGTGTTGGGCATGCAGCATCCCATGAACAGGTGTGCAACCCGAAGAGCCGCAAAAGCGGTGTGTCAGGATGCATCTAAGATCCAGCAAAGATCTTCCTACACCTTGCGTTTATTAAACGTGGCATTTTCGTTCGGTTGATCCGTACCGCACCTATCGGTCAGTGACATGTGTTCTGCTTTGACACGTTCGTGGACTGTGCACCTTTCATAGAAAGACGTTATCCCATCAAAGCACAATTCATTCCAGATTATACGGGCACAACTCAAAGAATTGCCAGACTAGGTAGCCCGGGGGACTGCACTTCACCGACATGACGGGTTTATCCGACCATCTCACCCTACCCACGGACCTCCGGTTCGTGATAATAGACCGCCCTGTTTTCGCGGGGCTGACTTTCGAGCATGGAGCTCGCTTATCAATTAGCAAGAGCCAGGTGTTTGCCGAGAAATTACTTGGTAACGATCCCCGGTCCCTGAGTGACCTGATCCCAGTGTCAAGCCTCTCTGTTGGGCCAGTTCCTCGTGTGTTCGGCCTTTTGCTCTTCGAGGAAGGTGCATGCCGATCTTTTCTCCTTGTCTCCATCGCCTCAAGGCGACGCAAGGCGACGCAAAGCGACGATGCTCTCGTCACATGGAATGAACACAAAGAGCCAAGTTTTCCCGGCTTCCAATACCCCACGCTCGGCCGCCCCGGGATATGGGTATCTTCAGGATGTTCCACGAGGACCTTCTAGAACAGATCAAAAATCAAAAATAAAGAAAATGCCATGGACATGGTGGTGAGATCGTGCGGGATCAGCTCGCATTGTGACAAGACTGTTCGGCGACCACGAAGGAGTTCGCCTCTGATTCCTTGCAGTCTCGGCAACCGAAAGGTTCCCCTGCCTTTGCAATCCTGAGTGTTTCGTGCGGCGACAACAGAATAGAGGACAAGACGTCTCTGTGGCTGGTCGAACCTGGACCCTGGACGCCGATCAGATCCTGCCGAATTTCGACGGGCTAGCAGTCGCATCGCAGAATGAGCCTGTGGCACTGGCACGGATTCATGAGTTGGCTACCGACCAATAATAGGTGGAGAGGGTTGAGATGAGCGAGAGAGCGCGCGCGCGCGCGCACAAACGTTGCCGTGATGGTGATGCAGAGCCCTACCACAGGAGACACGACAAGACACGACATGTTCACAATTTCCCTACCTCCTATGTACAGTATTTTGAAGTGCAAAGCACATCTCACAAGGCGCCTTGCTATGGGTCAGTGGATCCATTGCCACCTCGCTTGCATATCAAGGCTCACGATGCCCGGCAGCCTTACACATACAAAACCTCTCACCATCCTGGCACCCGGAGAGAGCGACATGGCAGGTGGCCCCGGAAACCGGAGCTGTTAGCACCTCTCAGATCGCAATCTGGCAATCTGTTCGACAGGGCTGAGTGCGTGCATGGGGAAGGACCACCAGGAGCCCATCATCGGCATGACCTGTTACCTGTAGACGTCACTCACTTCCGGCCAAAGAAGGAAAGACTGGAGGACCTCGTCACTTGGAGATTCAGCCTCAAAATGCAGGCCCGTCCTTGCGAATGCGAACCAAAAGTGTCCACTTCGGGAGTCGGCGACCCCGTGTTTGTTTGATGTTGTTGTCTTATTGAGGCAGGCGGATGAGAATGTCTTGCTGACACGTCTTCCAAGCACCTGCTGTCGGCCTTCCATTGTGGATGATTCCTTACTGGTATGAGATCTGATGCGGTCTCACCGCTCGCTTGATTCCTTCAGCCTGGCATGATCGCGTTTCACACCTTTGTCCAGCCTCCCAGGCCCGGCAGGGACCGCCTGGCCCCCTGGAAGAGGGTCTTCTTCCACAGTAGATTCCAGATCGGCAGGGCGGCGTGCGGCTAGCCGTGCGGCTGGTCGAACTTTTCACTTTTTTTCCCACGTGGTTTTTAATTCCCGAAGAATCCTGTGGCCCGATCGGTCTTGTGCTGGCCAGCCGCGTGGCTTGATCAACAACCGAACTTGAGTGTCACTGTAGCGCTTTGTCGAAGAGCGTCTGGCCGAAGATGTTCGGCCTTGCCAGGGGAGCCTGCAACTTTAGTGCAGTATGCAGGTGGACTGTACCGTAGACTTTGTTAGTTGGGCAGTTGGGTCACATGTGAAGAAGCAAGCTTGTTGATGCCATCTACGGTCCCTGGATCCGTTCCAGTGATCTATCTGCCTGTCAAGGGCATTGACTTTGTGTCTTGTTTTTCAGGGACGCACGCATCCGTCTAGCTTCCTGTATTCATGGGCACGTGCATTGTATGGCTCAACAGACGAGATGATTCGGAGGTTTCTTGCCCGTATCCGTAACTAGACCTGTGTCGTGTTGATTACCGTGCTTCATAGGCCCTTTTTTTTTGGTTTAATTCCATACAGCTTCAAGTACACAGAGTTCCAAGGACCCGGAAGCTTGAAGGAATGCTCATTTCAAGGAACGCATGGGTGGAAAGTAAGGAGCCGAGCTGAAGGAGCGCCCCCCCCTTCTTACCGAAGGACTGGGTCGACACCATCCTTCATAGCCACCTCATTTATGACACGCAGGGCCGTTACCAGATCGTCGGAATGGGGGGATCTTGCGAAGCGTCGCCGTTGACGAAGGACAAGATACAAGCGGTGAGGGTCCAAGCTACAATGGATGTCGTTGAGTCTTTTGCTAGACCCGGTGCTGACATGCATAAGACTTATTCACATTTTGGCTTCCCACTGCTTCTGTCCCTTGCGCTCAGTGCTCCGGTCCGCGGACGTACATAATCAATCACCTGAGCTGCCGGAGAGAATAATTCAACAGAAGCTAGCGCTGATGAATTAATAGTCTCAAGATCTCGCTAAGCTTGCGCATCTCCCAGGTCAGTTGGGGAGCACTGGGGAGTCAACTTCGGAAGATAAGAGAAAGAAGCCGGGTGTGCCAATAGTACCTTGTCATGGCAGCACTCCCTGGGTAGTGGTTGACGGGCATCCCAATCCCGAACAAACCGAGACGCGTAGCGTGGCAAGCAAGGGCTGGGGGGGTCAGGGAGACAAGAGAAAAGCATGATTTGCGGGGCCACCACGTGGTTCTGATAAGCACAACATCTCTGGGCATCCAAAAATACATTAAAAGTACTACAGTACATCCAAGCGACATTTCGTTTCACGTCAGCCCGGTCGATCGTGCTTCCAAAGCGAAAGTACTGCTGTGTATTTGGTAAGAATGCACTGGCTCCTCGCCAAGCTTGGGCTTTCATGTACTGCGCGTAGCACTATGTAGCTGGGCGTGACGATGTCGGTATAGCTCTTGGTGATATGCCCAGCCCTCCTCGGCCTCTGACAGGCATGGCATGCGTAGATTCCGCCCGTCCGTTTCCTTTAGCCTTGTACTGGTCCTGTCCATCGCACGTGGCGAACCAAGGCTAAACGCATAGGCTAAGAGAGCTCTAATGCACGCCGTCTATGAGTACTGTACGTAAGTGAGACAGTCATCTGTGCTGGCGCCGGAATACCCAATCCGGACGCGGCGCTGCACCCGGCAATGACGGCCTGTCGGCGGACTTGTTACCGTTACGGCCCGTTGTGCCTTGGACACCGGCATACGGCTTATGAGATATGAGACATTCGCATGGTCGTGTCTCGCTCGACTAAGCGGAGGCCCATTCAGCGTTCGCGGCATCCTCGCAGAGGGAACAAAACAAGTAGCTACTGTACCTGGCTGGTGTTCGCAGTGGGTCTAGCCTTTGCATTACAGTATGACACCCCTCTTCATCGGGGCGACCAGACGGGAGGAAGTAGGCGAGCTGTGTGGCCTCATTGTCGGCTCATGTGGGAGGTGGACTTAGGAGCCGTTACGATGTCATGATTGACGACATGCCTCTCTCCGTCTTCGCGAAGCCGTTCTACATAGCACAAGACCTCTGGGCTGAGTGGGTGAACAGATAGGGTTTTACAGCATGTGAGTCAAGGCTTCTCTCACTCATGACTTTGGGCAGCACGAGCTAGCACAATGCCAAATCTGCGTGTTGCGCCAACCAAGATTGATGGCCATTGAAGAGACACCAGAGATCTGCATGCTCTCTCGAACCGGCATCATACACCATACGCAACTGTAATTTCGTTCGCGCGTACAGTAAACAAACCGGTGTAGGAGGACCGGGCCATGAATCCGGGGAGGCGTGTCAGACCCCACGCCGGGACTTGCTGGAAAGCGGTCGCCGCGTTCCGGGCCGGCCGGCCTCGAAATGAACAGGCCGGAGGTGTGTCAGTCTGATGTTGGGCATCCATCAATTGTCCATCACTCGGCCTTGATTCCCTTTTTTGCCTTGGTGTTGGCCTGCAGTCTGTACCGAGTCCATTGCCGTGCTCCATTGGCATGACTCAGTTGACCGAGGCCCGTGTCTATGCTGTCGTCACTGGCCTCACGCTCTCCTTTGCCAAACGCAAGCCACCGGAACCCCACGGCCCAACGGCGTGCTGTCTTTGAGCCCAAACTTGTCTGGAAAGTAATTCTCCCGAAACATTGTGCAACCAGCACAAGGTAGTTACAGTTCGCCTTGCGTTTGTGTGCAAGGCTCTACTCGCCTCTGTCTGCAAGTGGGACCTTGTGCGGCCGAGTCGCACAACAGAGGCACATGTACACGCGTGGTCTCGGCTTGGTCGAAGTTGGGAGTCATCTTGGGCATGTGTCGCAAAGCAATCTTGGAAAAACGTGCTTGACGCTGTCGTGCTTGCGTCTGGTGTGACGGAATACGCGTATCGGATGGAACGACTCACCTCCCAGCTCTCTGTACGGACCGGTCAGACGCCCTGAGAGTTGCTCTGCTGAGTTTGTCATAAAATTGATGCAGATCCAGATGATAGGCACATTAAGGCCGTAGAGCTGGGCCCCGGTTGGACGTCAACAAGCGAGGCTTGTGTCGCAAATGTAGATTGTACGCGTTGTTGTGTGAGTGGAATGCCACGTTGAGACCATGGATGGTGTTCGAGCATCATCAGCACCTCCCCACCACCGCCTCTCCCGGACGCTGCATGTGCAGTCGTAGTTTGCTCAGAAATTGACCCTTATTTTGCATGTCTTACTTGGCAGCTGTAGGTTTTCACGGTCTCGCTGCTCGAGGCAATGCAGGCCCCCCTCCCCCCGGCTAAGCGAGCTGGCGATCGCATTGCTGAGATGGAAATGTCTAGTCATGGACCAACTTTAGGATCGTAGGCTTCGCGAGTCAGATACGACATTGATTTCTCTTCGACAACCCACAAGATGAAAGCAACAGGCGCACAAAACACGGATCGAATTGACTGTAGATGGAAAACAGGCTTGGCGAGTTTGGGTCCCATCGCTCGTAGCCGTACCCACCCGATATGAGCTGGAACGGCCATCATCCGGGAACTGATGGAGATGATCTTGGACCTGCGTCGTGCTCACGAGTCGCAAGCACTTCGGGTTTTGGGTAGCAGGTCAGGGTCAGGAAATAGGTCGGCAAGTGTGTCTTTCGGCATTTGAGGGGGGTGGGAACCTATGCGACTGTAAGGATGGGTCGTTTATGGCTTCTGGAGGAGACGGTCACTTACTATGTGCATATTGGCCTTCCATATATACACCCGCGGGCGCCTGCTGGTTGGTTAGTTAGTAGGTAAGAACACTAGTAGAGTAATAGTAACTCCAAGGGTTGTCCTTTTTTCCTTTGCCGAGAAGGACTTGATGAATGCGGATCCGTACACGACGAAGTTCGAGACTGTGGTAGCGGCTGGAAGCGGAAGAGATCTTCAACGGGAAAAATGCATTCGTTAGCGGTCATGGAAAGCCCATGAGCGGCAGGGTGATTGTCGGTCATCTTCCGAAGCCCAGCCAGCCTGCGTGCAGAAAAGGATCGATGCCATGCTTGGGACGGTGAAGGCTCCATCTTCTTGCAGAAGCCCCCCAGATTGTGCTTTTCCGACGACGTTTCATCCGGGCCAAGGAAACATGTTCAGGCAAGATGCACACAGTGGCAAAATGAGCAATGCATCATTTCATAATACATAGTACCACAGTGACAATAATCAAACGTAATGTCTGCATGTTATCAGATCACAATATTGTCAGTTGAGTGGTGGCGGGCATCTAACGGTGTGTCTCCGCCCAGGTAGATTTCCGGGCAAGGCTCTGTGCGTTGGAGTGAGGTACTATGTACCATGGCAACTTATGCAACTCATCGCTCTGAACTGCGAGGTATGCCCTGCAGCATGTCCATCCTATGATACTAGACTAGACGGCAGGAAGCATGACAAGTGCCATGTGGTGGGAGGAGATATCACGAATCACTGCATGATGCAGGTCAGAGTCGTGACCTCAGCCCGGCACGTTGCAGCAAAAAGTAAGTGGCCCGCCAGACCACAGCGACAGCTCTTCTCATCAACAAGCATGCTTCTTCAACGGCGACTTCAGCGTGCATAGTCACATCAAACTGCAGGCACACAGCAGCATTACGAAGGTATCAATGTTGCTCAGGCGGAACGGACGTTGAGGACCAAATCTTCCTACATGCTATGTGTACTGTAGCCGATGTGCGGCCGTGGAGGACCGAGGACATCACATCAAACTTTGCTGCAGGACAGCGATCATGGGCAGATTGAGAGGCGGCGAGCTCCCCGATAGGACAATCCAGGAATGCCAGTGTTAGGGACGGCACGAACAAGGCGGACGGTTGGATACGGGACAGGCAAAAGGTTCTTGATCCACCGTCGCAGCAAGGTCTGCTCCAGTTGACTTGTTGTTACATTGGCATTTGGGTGAAAAGGCAGCGCAATGTATATTGTCGTCTTGTCGATTGCGGAAGAGGAAACCCAGCGTCGGTCTGATGCCCTTGCGGCTATGTAAAGTATGTACATAGAGTCCTTACCGTGCCCAGCGACTGAGTATAGTATAGGGCCTCGCACAATTGAATCTTCCTTCCTTTGAAGCATCTGAAAGTCATGGTTGAGCATGTTTGCTGGGATTTACGCTTTTGGGCGGCAAACCTTCCTGTCTCAACTTGATGGGAGCCTGATCTTTCCCACACTGCCGACGTGTGCCTCCTGAAATTCTTCTCCTTCACACAACCATCTTGTCTCGCAATCAATTTCGACGTTTGTGCTGGACTTTCTAGGCTATCCATCTGCTGAAATCCGATCCCAGGCACTGAGCTTACCTCCTTTCCTTCTTTCCCACGCAAGCCTGCCGTACCGAGCTAGGCCAGCGTTCAAGCAGCAGCAAAGCGCATCTCTGCCTCACGGAGCATTGTGGCTCCTGTATTCTGATGATCCGCAGGACGTGTGCGTGCGAGCCTATTCGCCTGACGCCAGACACCAATAGTCACGCTGTCCATGCGAGGCCTGGGTGAATGAAAAAGAAGGCAGAGAGCCTCATTGTAACACATCCGAGCTTCAGTCAAGATAAAAGGCCCCAAATCTTCCACATTCTCGTTGGCATAGATCCGCGCCACCATGGTCGACCGCTACAGATCACCGGCCAGCTCCCGGGGCAGCCCCAGAAAGAAACGGCGCTTCGATTTCAGAAACAGCGCCGAAGTCAACAGGAACAGCGACCTTGACAGCAGGAGCAGCAGCACTTGCGCGTCCCCCCTTCTTGCACCCAGCAGCACCACCTCCTCAACGCGGCATCGCCATGCCCATGATAGTCACTGCGACGATGACCTCCGCCATTCGTATCGTCGCCGCAAACATCACCGTCACCATCAGCGCAAGGCTCTTCCTGCGCCTGACGAAGAGGATGAAAAGCCGGGGTACTCTACAGCTGTAGCCATTCGCGAAGACTATCCTGTGCAGACAGTCCCCCGCAGACACCAGCGAGACCTGTCGCCGGACGAGGAAGAGGTATACGACCACCGTCCTCGCCCCCTCTCGCGGCGCCATGGAAGTAGGTATCCCGAGCGCCGTCGAGTCCAGAGCGAATCGCAAGGAGTCAATAACACAGACCGGGGATTCTGCATGGCGGCTGTGATGGTACTTGTGAGCCTGTTTATATGTATGGGAAACCAAGATTAGCGGCGACCAGGCGGTTGGTCGCAATGCATAGGCTCAATCACCCCAGCTCTATGTTCAGCATCGACCGACATGGTTACATCCACCGAGCGCGCAGAGTCTGTCCGGATGACAGCTCATGAGGCGCTACACTGCGCGAGGAGCCAGCCAAAAGTCGCTGAACGTCAGCAGTGCTGGATCTGGCTGGACTCGTTGATTTAGGACAGTCTGTCAGTGAGCGCTTCAGACATCTGAGACAGAAAAGGCATTTCGGAGCCCAGGTCCTTCTATTCACAGGGAGTAAGTTCTGCGTCACTTTATCCTATGTCTTGTGATGTCTCATAGGGTATTTTGCGCCGCGGAATGTTGAACTTCAATCTTTTTTCGCAACGCTCCCGTCCTTGCGCAACACACTTGCGATTTGGTGCGCCTTACGGGGCAGGGCATCAATACATTGGCAATGAAGAATGACCAAGAGGGTAGCGCATCTGTCAAGAAGCCGGTGAAGCCGCAACAAAGGAAGAAGAGCGTTCAGGACGCTTTGCAAAGAATGAACACGTTAAGGGTGTCAGCAAATGTTTGCTTGGGAAGGGTATCATTTGTTGAGCTTGTCTGACCCTTACTGGGACGCCCCTTTTCAGTCCCTACTAAACGCCATGTCACCACCCGCCGCTGGTGCGTGAAGTTGCAAATATACTGTACAATCTACGCTGCTTCTTTTGGCCCAAATTTTGACTACTTGCCTAATTTTGCGAGTCCTGTTGGGGCACCAAAAGTCTTCTCTCCTATGAATTCATGATGCCATCGCCTAGGCCAACCCTCAAATCGAAGTTGGGGGCATGTCCCTTTTCCAGCCCTTGGCCCGCATGTTACCCTCGATCTTCTTCCATATAGCGTCAACGATTTCGCGATCACGGAAACGACTCGCATCTGCTCCCGGCGCTCCAGGTTCCCTCCACTTATCCACTGCAAAGCATTGCACACGGTGGCCCCAGTTCCGGACATTATCCGGGGGCTGCTCGCCGCGCCAGCCAACATGGATACCCAACACGTGGCGAAACAACTCATTGGGACTACTCCATTTGTAGTTCTTGAATTGCCAGGTCTGTCCGGTGGTGAAGACAGCAACAACGCGATTCCAGTACTCGGGCTTGAATTGCTCCACGCTTTCGACCAGGATGAAGCGCATTGGACGATTTGGATCAATGTCGCGCACCGTATGCATCATGTGGATCATGGTCGAGTCCGAGGCGGCAGACGCAGGCTCGTACTTTGCATTCTCGAGGAAGGATCGGGCGTTCGAGAGACGGATGAGGGCGGAGGCGGAAGGTGAGAGAAGGATGATAGGATGGGCTGCGCGCGAGGGCTTCTGGTTGAGGGGAAGAGCTGGATTGTTGGTAGGAGCAGTCGTTGATGACCTCTTATTCATGAATATGACAGCGTTTTTTCGTACGCCTGAGAAGTCCTGTAGACACATTGTAAATGATTGGAAACTGTGAGAGATGAATTGTGCAGCCGCATGAGACACCTTCGCATGTGAGCGCTTACAATGAGTTTGTGTCCTCTCAGAATTGAGTTGCGATCACCCATCTTCCTCTCTCCGGCGTAAATGACTTGCAATCTAGGGTCTAAGCTCCCCTTGCCTGCGCGAGAGGCGACCGCAGCAGGCTGCGACGAGCTCTGAAGCGCCTCAGCGGTCGCTGAGCCAGGCTCCTTTTCTCCAAGCAAAGGCTTGATATACTCGTTCTCACCGCCGCCCTCTATCCATGTAATCAAGTTGACGCGCTCGACAAACGTGAGCTTGTGGACAGTGGTCTGGGAGCCGCTGGCAGCCAGCTCCTCGTTCAGCCGTGTCGCGGCGGCATTGTAGTCGAGAATGGTCAGGTCACGGTTAACCCAGGCGAAATAGATCGAGCGAAGGTCGACGGGGATCTTGTAGTCATTGACGGTGAAGCGCGTCGGTGCTTCAAGAGGGAGGGCGGTCGGCTGAGGGTAAGGCAGGAGCAGGTGTGTTGCTGTCGACAATGGTGCTTCGTCGGTTGAATCTGATGAAGCAACAGGGACCATGGGCTTGTCTGCGGCAATTGACTGCCGCAAGAGTAGCAGCGCATCTTGGTCGGCCATCGTCGCGATTGGCAACGTAGTCAGCTCCAAAAAGAGTCTTGGAGACCGCGCAAGACGACGAAGCTGGAGTAGGAAACAAGGCTAATAAACAAGGCTGAGACGTTGAGGTTGAAAGCTCGAGGGTTATCTCAGGCGCAGGCAGAGAATCAGATGACCTCAACTCACCTCAGGTCAGCTTTCCAAACGAGACGTCAGGTGAAATAAATCTTGCGACTTTGTCGAGAAATCATAAGTTAAACTTGTTTCTTTGTTTCAATTTCAAGATGATATGGAAAAAGTAAAACATTGAATTTGAGGTCTATCCTATACTTCATGAACAATGAGCGGCCAGCCGGTTGCATTTTCCGACGAATTGCCTTATAGACGACACGCAATCCAATGTCTATATCAACTCTTCGCCTTCAATATCAACAATTCTTCAAGCTTTGGACGTTCAATCTGGTAAGCATGATAGTATTTGTACTCTAGTTTTTGCGTTATGCAGGTCCTGTTTGTCTTCTCGCCCGAGGTTCTCGTACCAGAAAACCCCAATGTGTCGCCTTTGTCTGTTCGGCGGCTCCAATGCCATTGTGCCAGGCCCGCAATCCAGGATGCTTGGCAAATTACCGTTTACGAGCCACATCGTGTTTGTGATGAGATGAGAAAGTCCTCCCATAAGAAATACCATTGCCCAATTTTGCTTTGTTGTTAACCTTGTCCAAGGGACTCCTCCGGTTGATTTGTTGATTTTGCGCGCCCGTGATACTTTGGAGGCAAGAATATGTCAGCTCAACCTAGCATTACATCGAATACTGTTCGTGATTATTCGATGAATGTACTTACCACGCAGACTAATTTTCCCTTCCCCTTGTGCATCGGATTTGCTGGGCACATAGGGCTGTTGGGAAGATGTTCGGGCATGTTAAACTCAAAGAACGAGACGTCCTTAACAGGATCCCTTCTGATAGCGGCTTTGGGCTCATCCCACCATTGCCTTTTCTCGGGCGCTTGCTCTTTGCAATAGGAGAATATCCCGGGCTTCACTCTGACGAATTTGTCTGTCGAAGTGCTGGAACTGTCATCGAAGTCTGCGTGCTTGATGTCTATAAATAGGCTCCGTGGCTTCCCACTCGCTGTAGCCTTCTTTAGCGGTGGTGTCTTTACATGTGTTGCTTCCTACAATAGTCAGCATGTTTGCCTTTACATGAGCAAAGACGCGGGTACCTCATCGTCGCTTACACCTGCAGGATACGACTGAGTCGCGCCCGGCAAGTGGACTGGCTTCTGTCAGTTTTCGGTTTTTTTATAATGACATGATAGGGTCCATTCTTGCACCTTGACGGTTGAACTGCCCACCGCCAATAGGACTAGCAGTGCTGCTTGGGGCTGAGTTCTCGGTACACCTTTCTCGAGTGGAGCTTCTAGGGCTTACTGTGCTCGACGACACCGAGTCCTTACGGACTCGGGGTATCCTCATCATGAGCCACTTTCGCAGATTCCTGTGACCAGATACCAAAGCTGGCGTTGGGGCATCCCTTGGGTCTGAGAAAGATACGCGTTTTGTCCCAGCTCTTCCATTACTGACGAGGCCTTTCGGTGGTGTGTGAGATGGAGCGTGACCCGAGGACCAATGGAGTGGTTTCTGTGTGAAGTAACTTGTTGAAGTATCGGCAGTAGCCTGTGCCTCAGTCGCTTCTTCCGATAGATCTATGGAAGGCTCTGAAAGCTGCTCACCGTCAAATATTTTTCTTGAAGCAGTCCTACAGGGAGGTGAGACTCACGAAGTGTTTGTAGAAAGGCCGCCATGAGAATCTTCCAGAGCCTGGCGCAGTTGTGGGTTTCGTGCACGTTGAGACGACCTCGGCAAGAGGAACGGAGGCTTCAACATCCATACTCCTCCAAGTATCACGAATGCGAGGACTATGTTCTAGGCTTTGTGGACCCACTGCCTGTTGGAGGGCGGCCACTTGTTCCGATTCTGAGAGATACGGGCTCTGCGGTAGATTCCTTGGTGGTTGAGACAGAGGATATTGCTCCTCGCTGAATGGAGAGATACCTGTCCCTGAACGTTGAGAAGCGGGGCGTTCTGTAGAGCGATCCGAGAGCTCTCTGGTACTCCTAGTTGGTCTGATGCCCCATTTAAAGATTTTACTCTGTTTGGTAACCGGGAAGTGTTTCCCTCCTTCTTGGTTATGTGTCAGCTCAGTCGAGCTTGTCTGTCCCTCGGTGCAACGCTCGGCCCAGTAACCTTCTGGATACCACACCCATTCGAAACCATCTTTTGCTGGTCGTGGGGGGTCTGCGGCCTTGGAACCAGAGTTGCGAGTACTTCGGCTATGAGCACTCCCGCTCCCAAAGCCGGGAGAGCCAGACCGGGACTGAATGCTCATTCTAGCTGTTTTCGATGATAAGTTGGTTTAGTTGACAAGCAAATCCGGTAGCGTCTGAAAAGGTATGGAATAGTCGGCCATGACGATTCGTCGGGACGGGCGAGCAATGGCAGATGAGTGAATTTTAAGTCGGGCCGTGGAAGAAGACGAAGGGTCCAGGAATAAGACACGTATGACGATGATAGTAGCTAGGTTAATGAGGCTATAGGATACCTAGGTAGGTAGGATGCGTGGTCTCGGTCTGCGATCGTCTAGACGTGCAGATGGATCGAGATATGGTCAACTGGCCAGACATAGTCATTGCAACAATACACGACGTAGAGGAAGGAGAAGGAGGGGCCCACGTCATACATGCCACAAGGCGTGGCTCACATCCTTCCCGAAAAATCGGGCAGGTGCGATCAGAGATGGATTGCAGCCGAGCCGGGCAACCCGACTCCAAGCACGACATTAGACGATGCAACACAGCTGGATATCGAGGCCTGCCACTTGACATCGACTGGTCTCAGCCGTGAGCGTGAGGATAGAGTGGGCGATCCAGCACGATGAGCTGTGGCAACGGGAAAGGCGTTTAATAATGTATTCGCTTGTCTTGATCTCATAGATCAAAGCATTGATCGGTGATCTGTCTGCTTGATTTGCGTATCGCGCGATGCAGGATCGTGACGCTGTCTGTGCTTCCATCAACGTAGCAGAACCATTGCTCGGCCGTCCATCCCATCCCATCCGCGCCAAACGCCAACCAGTCTTGCCGCTAGTAATACCCCATTTCTAAATGCCAAACAAGGTCTTGAGTCTTTCGTATGTAAAGAAACTGACAGCCGACATGGGCACAATCTTCACGTATCCAATCGTGAGGCCGACAAAGAGGCCCGGTAGGCCCCGCTCTTTGATGATCAATTTCGCAGTCTCAGCGATGCGGAGTCGATGCCCATCGCCCACGGCTCCAGCAACTTGCATACGCCGTCTGATCACCTCCAGCGGATATGAACAGGTCTGGGACACCAGACCTGCCACACCTCCAGCAAGGAGCTCGGCCCATGACTGTAGTGGAGCCGGCTTTCCTTCCGGAGCGTTCTTCGGCTGAGGCAAAGTAGTCCACCTGGCAAAAGTTGGAAGCCGCAGCAAGTCTCCCATTGTGTCATGAGTTAGGAACGACACGCCTGCGTACGGAAGCATGCCAAGGATGGTAGGTGAGAAGCCCCTGTAGAAATTGATGAGTCCAGACTTTGGCGCCACCGCCTCAACTGTGGACGCAGCGGCACCGATGGTCTTGACACTTGCCGTGCTCTGAGGTCCAGCGGCTGAAGACACTGACGGTTGCTCATGAAATATTTGCCTGCATATCGAAGAGATGGACGATCGGCTGTCCATCTTGGTCTCAAAGGCAAGCCTGACCCTGATCACCTCTAAAGGGTATGTGAAGAATACAGATGTAGCACCAGCCATGGACCCGCTCAGCAGCCGTCTGACTGGGGTCTCGTAATCCTTCTTTGGGATGATGATAGAGCGTATTTGTTCGTATGCGAGAAACTTGATCCCAGCGTATGGAAACACACGTAGTACGGTTGCAGAATGGCCCCTGAATAGTCCTACTACGCCCTCCTGGCGGTATATCTCGCTCATGGCAGTGGCTGTACCGACCCACGAGCCCGAGTACTTGATAAACTGCGGATTCCTCGCCTGGAAGAGGATCTTGACCCGATCAAGCGGTGCGACGACGGTTTTTGCCTGCCCCAGTGCGTGGTAAGCACTTGAATTACTCTAGGTCCGAGACAGAGAATACCAACTCACAGCACATCCTGCAACACCGCCGGCCGTCCCCGAGCGCCATAAATAGTCAAAGCTCTGCTTATCCACCTTCTTCCTCGGCACTACCGCCTCGGCGTCAGTAGGGCATATTGGAATGCTGTCCTTCGAGAGGCGACGAGCAGGCGCACCGGTATCCTTTCGTGGTTGGTGGTGTGAAAGCGCCGACATGGAGGCATCATCTGCCAGGGCCGATGGCATTCCCTCGCCGTCGCCTGTCCCGTCTGTGACCTGCTTTTGAAATGCCTTCTGGTGTGGGTATCGGTCGATTCAATGAGCGCATTCACAGGGAAAAGAGGCAGACAGACAGGCAGACAAGGCAAGATCGTTGGGGCAGTGGAAAGGTGGGGGTTGTGTTCTCAACTGCGGTGAAGAAACACCCGCGTAAGGAATCGATGGAGCGCAATTGCCTTTCCCGACGCATGCGACAGCCGAACGTCATTCCTTGTGGGAGGAAACCACTTGCCAGGGGTCATTTGGTAAGCGATCCGCCTATAGCCGCATAAATCCGCAAGGTCTGCGGCCTTATGAACCCCTGTATCCACAGTAGATCTCGAATTTAGATGTCGAATAACCGAGTTGCCGAGCTGCCATTCGTCCTGCGCCAGCGCCACTGCTTCCTGGTAGGTGTCTTCTCGTCTGCATCTTCGTGCTTTTTGCTTTCAGGATTTCCAAAAGGAGTCGGGCGCTGGCTGATGTACCAGGACACAGAGAGAACTGGGGCAACGGAAAATGCATGGCCGACGACGCGGGAGCGACTGTGTCGCAAATGCAGTCCCTATGCTTCCAGAATGAGGACCGTACTGTCATTCTCATTGACGTGCCCAGGTCCATCGAAGAAGCTCAAGTCCTAGCCTCAAATTTAGAAGCTGGGAGCACCCCTCTGAATAGACTGGTCGCTTCAAAACCAGTCGAAGAACCTTTCAAAACACCTGTGCCAAAATATAGTGCCGGAGGCTCAGTGGACTCTGTCTCCGATCTCATGTCAGGCGCTGCTGCTAGCAACGCGCTTGAGGTTCTTCGGAAGTCTTACTCTGGTTCATATTGTCTGCCTCGGATTGTAAGCTCGCTGCGACCTGACGGCGTCTGGAATGGTCAGAAACGGAAAAGAGCGGACTCTGTCGTTCAAGACGGCCACAGTCATGGAGAGGATGGCCAGGTGAGGATTCCTGAGGGCTCAGTCCACCTACATGGGACAATATCGTCCGAACGAGATCGTTTTCTCAGAGAAGCACCTTCGTTTGATCTCATCGTCTTGGACCCTCCATGGCCGAATCGCTCAGCACGTCGAAAAAAGCACAGCTACAAAACCGCGAATAATCTGGACGAACTCAGAGGCACACTATCACTCATACCGATTGCCACTCATCTTACATCAGACGGACTCGTTGCAGTCTGGGTCACTAACAAAGCAAGCGTCGTTGACTTGATGACCGGTCCCAAGGGAATCTTTGCTGAATGGGGTTTGGAGGTGGTCGATGAGTGGACATGGTTGAAAGTGACGACTTCTGGTGAGCCTATTGTCGATATTAATTCAAGCTGGAGGAAGCCGTGGGAGCGGATACTCATTGCTCGGAGAAGAAAAGCCAAAATAGCGCTGCTCAGTCGCGGAAGGGTCCTTGTATCTGTGCCTGACCTACACTCACGAAAGCCGAACCTGCGAGGCCTGTTTGAGGATGTCCTGGCTCCGGGCTATATGGGCCTTGAAATATTTGCCCGAAATCTCACGGCAGGATGGTGGAGCTGGGGAGACGAGGTTCTGAAATTCCAGCAGTCGGAACAGTGGGTAGAGCCATAGCTTTGCAAGCATCGACGCCGACCAGATGCATTTTGCTGAAGCAACCCGTCAGGCGTATTGTACATTCTATACTTCAAATTCCTTCTTATCCTGGGCCATCATAGCTTCTGCCCGTGCGAAAAGTTCTCTGCCACAGGCTTCTTCGCTTTTTCTTTCGCACGTTCCGACACTGCCTTCACGTCTGCCTCAATAGCCTGCGTCGTCTCTGCCTGTGCTGCCTCAACCTTCTCTGACCGCTTCACTGTCGCCAATGCTTCCTCATTCTCTCCTGCTGTGCTTCTTCCCGAGTCTTTTGTCTCGTTCTCAACGTAGCCCCTTGGGCCCGGCGTCCATTGTTGTTTCCCAGCCAGCAATTGCGATGCCATGTTCCTCAATGCCTTCCTTTCCCTCGTAGGCGGCTGATCTGTCCGCATCTTCCGCGGGCCATAGCTTCCCATTGCTTCGGCCTGTTCCACATCCTTGCTATGGCCCTTCTCGACCGCCACAAACAGCTTGTGGTCCCAGGGCGTCATGTCCTCCTCGGCGGGCCGCTCCGGCCATACGAAGGGCTTGACCAGGTCGACGATCATGAGTTTCGACGACTGCGGACGGTACCATTGCCCGCTTTGTTTGCCGGGTACTGTGCGCTGGGTAGGCATCTTCTGATTGATTAAGGAGCGGATCGAGGTGACCTCGACGTTGTACAGGTGGTATAGGTAGTCACGGAGATCGAGCTTGTTGAAGGTGAGGGGCACTTCGAAGGTGGCTGTCGTAGACGATTGGCCCGGCTTGGGGCGGAGGAAAGTTATGACATGGTTTGGTCTGTGACAGCAGTCAGTTGCTCGAGGCTTACAGCATGTTCCGCGAGAAGTTGTCGAATCCGTCAGGTCCCCAATGCGCTGCTATTATCGGTACGTACAAGTACAATTTCTTGCCACCAACTCGGAATGGCGGCTTGGAGACAGCAACGCGCTCTGCAGCCGTTGACAGCGCTTCCGAAGCTACTTTGGTTGCCATTGTGGGGGGGGGGGGAACGGTCTTGCGTGCAAAGGCGCCAGTTCCAAGTCGTTGAGGATCGGTCGAGTTCGCGGTTCATCAATGTTGCGCTCAGAATTTCGAGAGACTCGGGCGCTAGCCTAATTGAGCCAGCGCGGGCCGCTCGCATGGGACCCTACCTATAGTGGGGCCCCGACAGAGCATCCACTTCCCAAAGTAAATTGTGAACGACTTGAGCAATCACATCAGCACAGAGAGTAAGAACAAGATTGACTGGTTATTTTTTGTTTCATTTTCAGATAGCTTCTATGTAAACAAAGAAGCCTTGTCCTAGCTGGACCTGGTTCCGGCAAGAGAAGATTGGTCAAGAGAAAGTGTAGACCGTTCCAGATCTACACCTGAGGACGTTGAGGGCACTCAACAATGCGAACGATACATTCGCAGAAACGAAGACCTTTTCAGGATCTCGTTTAGACATCAAGACCATCAACAACAGTGCCCTTGGTCCAGGTCCAGTTCATGACGCGGGCGACCTCGTTAGCGGACTCCTCAGAGACCAGGGCGCTGACGAGATACAGCGCGGCGTCGATGCCGGCAGTGACACCTCCAGCAGTAATGACGCGGAGTCCACCAAGACGCATCGCAGCACGACGAGTAATCGACTCACGACGAGCATTGGAGCTCTTGAAGGACATGCTGCCCTTTCTGTACAATATGTAAGTAGTCGCACAAGGACTGCCAGTAATTTGCAAAACACGTACCGGGCATTAGAGGGGCGACGACCATCAGGCCGCTCGTTGCGAACGTAGGGGTTCTCGTCCTCATCGCCAAGCTCGAAGCGCAGGTTGTTGACGACATAGCGGACTCCCTCGACGACATCGGTGCGCTCGGTCAGGTCACGCTGAGCAGCCAGGCTGCAAATGTTCTCGAAGCGGATGATGGCATCGGGGTGGGTGGTGGCAGAGAGACCAGACAGAATACCCTGCTGGGCCAGGAAGAGGGAGCCGGTGCAGATGGACAGGAGAGTGCGCCTGTCAAGAAGCTTGTCAGCAAAGAACATGGCTTTGGTGTGGACATGAAATTCATCCATTAATGTTGGAAATGAACTTACTCTCGAGTGGGATCCTGCTTTTGGATCTCGCTGTATTTGGCGATCAGATCAAGGGGCTCGGCCTTGGCCTTGAGGATGGCATCGCTGTTACCACCAAGGATGACAACGACGTCAAAATCCTCAAGGCGTTCATGGGCGTCCTTGAAGGAGATCTGGGAGCCAACAATGACACCAGCACTGGAGAGGACCTTGGGCTCAGCTCCAGCAATGGTGACCTCGAAGGCCTTGGTGGCTGCAGGGAAAACTGAAGTTTAGTATGCAGCCTTGGTCACAGGCAGTATGGTACTGTGTAGGGGAGAAACATACAAGCATCACTGATGTTGTGGAGGGCTGTGGTCACAACCTCCAGAGGACCAGCGAAGTCCATGAAGTCGAACTTGTCGTGCAGGGCGAACAGGATTTCGACAACGGGATCACTGTCCGCCGCTCCAGCATTCGTGGCCATCTTGGGCAACTAATTTGTTGATGGAAAGTGAGGGGAGTGGTAAAGGGTTGCGTCGAGCTTGATACAAACTCAATTGGGATGGTATGAGACAATCTTTTGATGATCTCGTCGTACAGATGGACGGGACTGAACAGGAGAAGGTTGCCAGAAAAAGCTGCACCCCTCAGGCGATGTCAAGGTGTGAATTGGAGCTGGGAGTTGGGATTGGGGTTTACTGCAGAAACAAAGAGCTCTGGGGTTGCAGGTGATGCTACTACTTTGGGTCAAGGTTGGTATGCATCACTTCGGGGGCCCTACTTGCATGGACAGCTCTTGTGTTATAAAAGCTTGCTCAGCTGTCTGCGGGGTTTGTTCCTGTCTAGCTTCACCATTGTTTCTGCTAGCACAGCTTGCTCTCCTGACACCTCAAAGGCATCATCTGACTTCTTACCTGGAGGGGTAGAGGGGGTTCTTTGAGAGTGTCAATGGCCTGACTCTTGAATGCTTGCCCCTGTTCCCTGACGTCCTCTGTGGGGCAGTTGAAATGCGGGTGAATTGCGGGGAAGAATGCGCTAAAGCTACCCTTGAAAACCAAATTCTAGGCGTACAGGGGACCGCCTTTTCCGTTGCTACGCGGGGCCCGCCGCGTGCCTGCCGTTAGGTAATTTTAACGTCGTCCGACTGCCCACTCCGTCAGAGTAGTGGTGCCATCAAGGGCCACCTGATAAAGCACCTCACAAAACTTCGTCACCCAGTGACTGGACCGCACGGCGCACACTGCCAGCTGTGCTTGGAGACTTCCAACTATTGACAAGTCAATCTTGCATTTTGTCCCACCTGCATTCCCGAGATCCGTTTGTCACTCCACTGACCTTGGAAGACCTGGCTCGACTGGTCGCTCAATGAGGCTCTTCCAAGGCTGCATTAGCACGGCCACCTCGCTTTGACAGCATAGCCGTTTCGAGCATGTCTTCCTCGGGGTACGTCTATTGTGACTAAGTCGATGGTTACTTTGAAGCACAGAGTGTGTGCTGCTAGGCTCATTTTCGCGCTTATCGGTGCTTTTTGTGCTCTAACATTCAACGTTTTGCCCATCGTGTGATGCTTCGGTCGAGAACAAACCTTCTGACTATCTCACAGTTCCACCAAAGACCTGCTCAAGGCTATCGTTACATTTGCGCCCAACGCAAGCCTTCCACTACCTGATGACCTTATCCAACTCATCGACGATTACTTGGAGAAGCATGCGGATGATGGTCCTTCAGAGCGTCTCCACGAGGAGCTTGTCGCTGTATGGGAGAAAAACATTCAGGAAACCTCAGCATCTCATGCTGCGTGGCTCGCCATTTTGCGGAGACTTATACCTGCCCTGAGAGATCCAATATACCTGACTGAGTGGTGGGATCGGGTGCAAGAGCCTGTGCTTGATCATTTGGCCGACGACAAGAGTCTTGCCAGTGAAGCATGGGCCAACACACTTGCTGTTCTTACCTGCGACGATGTTGAGCAACCGGCCTTGAGCGAGGGCTTAAACCAGCTTGCTATACGCTTACTGAGAATCTGGATGCATAACGTCCAGCTCGCTAGTCAAGAAGGCAACTCTTCAGTCCTACTGAAGGCGAAGCTGGTCCGTGGAGGACTGCTGAGTTACGGCAAAAAACGACCAAGGGTGAGCTTACCCCTGGGGGAAAGCATCAAGTGGTTGGAATACGCAGCATATGGAAGTCTTGTCCAACTAACGATGTGACAGGGTCTTCTGGCTGCACTGGACTCCTTCATTGTACAGAAGGATTATCGAGCGCAGGCTCTCACATTACTCTGCGAATTTGTGCAGAGTCAGCCACCCCATCTTCACCAGGTCCTGGAAACGTCAGTGTTCGAAAGCGTCCTGAGGAGTCTCGAGCATGATACCTCGACAACTGTTGTTACTCTCGCCGTAACCGCGCTCACAATGCTTTTGCCAAATGTTCCGAGCTCGTTGGTACCATATCTGCCAAGACTCTTCAACATATATGCGCGCTTGCTCTTCTGGGATAGGGAGAGATCGCTCGCTGCTGAGAATGCTGACACGGAGACCGACGGTGACGAAGACCACCCGGCTCCCGACTGGGAGAAATCGACATTCTCGCATGATGTCGACAATGCATCGATTCCTAACCTGCTCAGTTACTTCACGATTTTATACGGCTTATATCCAATCAATTTCGTTGATTATATCAGGAAACCCCAACGATATCTGCGGCACGCCGGTGACCCCAATGCGGAGAACATCGAGGTACAACCCTCAGAGATACGACAGAAATCGGAGCGGTTTAGGCAATGTCATGTTCTTCATGCCAACTTTTACAGTCTCACCCTGGAAAGTGAGAAAGCGGACCTCAGTCGCTGGATCAAGAGTGAAGCAAGCGAAGTGGTAGCGGAATGCACAGCCCTCTGTCTGGCTACAGACTATGGCTCTGGCCCTGAGCTTGGAGCTCCACACGAGCTTGGACTTTCGTATCTGGACGAGAACGCTAAGCGCAGGCCGGATCAGCCATTTCTCACAGGCCAGGCCATACTGGAGGGGGCGTCTCAAGACCCAAGCTGGAGGATCTCGACGAATGGAGGTTCATCAGAAGATGTTCGTAATTACGCGCCAATCTTACGACGCCCATCCCAGTCAAGTCACGCTCCGTCGATGAGGGAAGCTTTCCACAGTCGAACCCGGGAAGGTCCGGGGGATAGTCCGACGTTACCACCATCCCTTGTCCTGTCGGCCTCACACACAAACTTGCAGGACATGATTCACTCCAACAAAGTCCTCAAATCGGGACTGCAAGAGATGGCCAACGACAGCGTTCCTTCACTGGCATTGAGCCACCAAGAGTCCATCCCTGAGAAGGTCTCTGGCAAACTTCCAATCACCGCGCCTTCTGCGATCTCTCCAACTTCGGTCGAGAACAACAACGATCAAATCGCTCAACTTTACAAGAAGATACTTCTATTGAGCAATGATCTTGCTTTTGAGCGCTATATGAAGCAGCAACACATGGCACACATTGGCGAGCTGAAGAAGAGGCAGCTAAAGGAGGCAGCGACAGAGGCCGAGACTCAAAATATCATATTGATTAATCGCAATTTGCGGAACCGCCTAGAAGAGGCCAAACGCTCGGAACTACGGGCGAAGAAAGAGTCCGACAACCGGCGCAATCTCTCTAAGAAATGGGAGTCTGATCTCTCCGCCAAGCTGAAGGTCCTACGGGAGGAGCAGAAGAAGTGGAATAGTCAGGGTTCTGCGCTCAAGCGTGAACTCGAGGTGAAGACCCAGGAGTGCGACAAGCTGATCAAAATGCTCTGTGAATACGAGACAAAGGACCTGAACTCCAAGCAAAACCAGCAAGCTGTTGAGGATCATGTTGAAGAGATCGCACGGCTGAAAGCCGAAATTCGTCGTTTTGTGGAACTGGAACGAACATACGAAGCAAAGCATCAGGAGGCCGACGCCCGCTTGGCCGAGGCTGCTGAATCCATCAGTCGCGCTGAGATGTTGAGTATGAAGTTGACAGCTTGTGATAGTGAGATGAAACAGGCGAAGAAGCTGTACGAGCAGCAGATTTCGGAGCTCAATGTCAAACTCCAGAATGCGCTTGATGGTGGCAAAGGAAGATCAAAGAGGAGTAGCGATCCCGCCAAAGCTGTTGAAAGTTCCCTCGCCGCGAGCAGAGCCAAGATGGCAGACTTGCAGAGACAACACGACATGCTCCTGCGAAAGTACACCAATCTACAGTCCTCTCTCCTCGATATGAAGTCGAACGCCAAAACGCAATCCATCATGGGATCGAACAGATCCGCCATCACTTCAGATTCCTCAGATGCAGAAATCTCGGCGATTGTACAGGGTGGTGACCCTCCCAGTCCGGTGCGCAAGAGGTCTACCCGCGGGCGCGGCTTTTCGGATCCAGCGCTCTTTGTGGAGGGCGCCAAATACAATGTCACCCCGCCATTGGACGCACTTGCTAGCTCGTCTTTCAATACGGTCATACGGCGACCCTCAACTCCTGGGTCTGGAGCCGCGGATCCGTCGCCGCCAGTGGACCAGAGCCCTACGGAACGGTTTCATGGACGAGGTCAGTTTCCCTTTTTATTTGACGTAAAACCTAGACGCTTCTGGACTGATGGAGTTTATAACAGGCGGTTTGCAAAACTCGAGCAAGAAGGAGAAAAGGGACAAAAAGTCATCGGGTATTAGAGGTATCCGGGGCTTCGTTTGAGCAGGCGGCATGTTGTACACACTGTGGCTGTCAATGCTGGTATGGGACAGCCTACCCCAAAGATCTCACACAGTATGTTGTCTTCAGCTTGGTTTGGCTCAAGCTCCGAACTGCTCACCCAGCTGAGGACAAATGCAGAGCAGTAGACCCTCTCGTCAACATACTGTAAGCTTGTTCTTCCAATGCTTGTAGCTTGGTGCAGGAGAGCAACCGGACGGCACCGGCAAAATATAGCCCGCCTGTCGCCGTTTCTGAAGCTTTTCGAGCCACAGTCAAGAATGTCACGGCCTTGTGATGAGAATTACTATGATACCCAAGAGCCCGAGTACAGATAGTGATATCACGTTTAGCTATGCACTCGGCTGCCAGCAATGCTTGGCAATGAAAACCAGTAATGATCACGGTTGTGTTGCGCGCAATGTGTAACTCAGGGTGGCGGCTTCGGGCCGGTTGAATGAGACTATCATGCATGGATCATAATCCTAATATAAGCAGTGGCCAGGGTTCGCAGATCTTCTGGAGATCTGGCGTGTGTATGGTGCGCTGTCGCTGCTGGGATGATGGTTCCTGGTTGAGGTGAAGAAAGCCTGGCAGCCCCAGCTGAATGAGACGAACTAAATGTGGGTGGTTGGTTGCAGCGGGAGGATTTCGCGATTTGCAGTCTCTACGGAGTACACTAGGTAGTCGGCAGTCTGGAGGAGCGTGTTTTGGCTGCTCCACTTCTTGCCATTGAATGCATTTCTTGCTTCGCTTCACTGCGCCTTGCCATTTTCCCAAGTCCTCACCCACGCTGCACACAACCACCCTGCCTTGTAATAATAAGTCTCTCCTTGCATCTGCACCTGCCCGCGGGCGCCTGTGCATCGTTACTTTTCCTCTATTCTTGGCTCGTGGACTTGGTCATTGGTAGCCGCGCCCACTTTATCGCGCTGCTTATCACCATCCAATCTCACTTCAGCCTTCCTATGTTGACCTCACTCTGACAAAACAATTGAATCTGCAAACTGTCTGAAAGTCTCCAATCGATGGATCGGCACCTACACGATACGTTCAACTACTGATGAGCCCATCGACCTGCCGGCGACGACCGTCCCGTTACCAAAACCTCAACTAGCCGGCGACCTGCTATTTGCGACCGGCGCCTATCTGCCACCCCACAACATCTCAGGGAAAAGACCAACGCGCCTATTCAATTCCTGCGACTTGCTACAGCCAACGGTTTGCAGTCACCCAAGTCACCCAAACCTTGAATGCGCATGCGCCAGGACGTCGCGCAGCGCTAGGCAATGCAAGACAGCCAGCCAAACAATCGACCCTGACAGGAAACACCCAAGCCTCGTTGAGCACAGGCACAGGCAGCACAGGCAGCACAGGCACGAGCACCTCCATTTACCAACAACCGAGTCTCTCACAAACAACCTCTCCTCGAGCCAGACCTTCGGCTTGCTTCAAGCACATTAGCGATGGCCCCGATAACACTGTCCTCGAGTCTACCAGCCACCATCGTCCAACTGCTCGGAGTGCGCGACTCACAAACCCTGCCAGAAACAGCATCTGCATCACCCCTTACGACCATCACAAGACGCTTCCATGGCACGTCCATACCCGCTCTAGCCTCACGAACGCTCAAAACCGCCATCCTAGATGCGCCCAGCCGCGCGCGCCTACATGCGCGCCAACAGACGACCGACACCGTTCCGGGTCACTACCCCAACCTCAACACCGGACCCGACCCCGGCACAGTCGTGGGCATTGTCCTAGGCTCCGTGGGCGGATTCCTGCTGCTTTTGTTCCTGATCTATACCTGCTTCCAGATTGGTGGGCGCGGCGAGACTGTCTCGTCGTATGGTACGGCTAGTGTGGTGACGCGCAAGTCGCGCCGCCGTCATTCGCGTCACCATCATCGGAGCCCTGCGCGTCGTGAGACCGTCGAGATTCGCACCAGCAGGCCTCCGCCACCACGCGAGCCTGAGAGGGTGATTCTCGAGGAGCGGACGGAACGCAGGATGAGCCAGCCACCTCCGCCCCAGCCAATGCCGCCAATGGCTGCACCACCCCCGCCGAGAATTGTTACAGACGACGAGGACGACGAAGTCGTGGTGATTGAGGAGCACAGCCCACCGCGGAGACACTCGCAGCACAAGAGCAAGAGACAGAGCCGACGAAGAAGTTCGAGTGCCACGAGAAGGGATCCGAGTGGATTCCGGGAGGTGGACCCAGATCGCTTTGCGGGAGGGGACGCGAGTTTTAGGGAGGTGAGGAGGAGCAGTCGGCATGGGCGGTGATCGTGAATATGGTAATGGGTGAAATGATGCACTGGACGACACGCAATAATATATATTGGAATGAACGCTCGAAGAAGAGGTTAGGCGTGATGTATAGAGCACGTTGCTATCTGCCTTCTACCCTTCCGTCACCGTCGAGCGAGAATGCGGTTTGAAGAGTGTTGCGTTGCCTTCTATGAATTATATTGGACGGGATAGGACGACTTTGATATCCTTTGCTTTCTTCAACTGCAACCACACCTTGGCCCTTTTACGGATAGGAAGGGGTTTTTTGCTGTACAAATTACTTGCGATACCATTCTGATTTCCTACTACAGTTCAAATTGCATTCTAATGCATACCAGGAATGGAAAACAACATTCCCGCCATTGCATGGCTCTGATGGCTTGCCGGGTTTGAGCCACTTTCACCAAGACAGTATCAACCCTATCAACTCAATTATGAAATGATAGATAGTATATATGTTCCACTTGTTAGACATACCTATCAAGGTATCTCCTTGGTAGGCTGTAAGTAGGTAGCAGCGGTTGGCACCTCAGAGATCAAGATCCCGACTAGTAGATAATAATTATACGTGTCTCACCACCCCCTGTCATATTCACATGTCGAAGCTTGACGTGGGCCACGACATGACATCACTTGTGGAATGTGCTGGGACCTAGGAAGGTGGGAGCAACACAAGATACACACCTGCCTAGGTACAAAGTAAAATCTGGCTGGCCTGAATTATAGTCAAAGACGAGTCAATCATCCTCATTGAACTCCTCCAGGTCGTCATTGGCTTTCACACTTTGATCCACCTTCCACCCAATTGACTGCTGCAGACACACGATGGAGAATCCAGGTATGTTACGCTACAACAGCCATCAATAGGCCCGAGTGGCTTCTACGATGCTCGGATAGCTTCTAACAGATCACGGTCTGCCATCAACAGACCAAGAAATTCGGGCCGTGGTGAGGTCCCTATGCCAGGGAACGGTGGATGAACAACGGCGCACAATTGAGCAATACTTCACAAAAGACGCCTCGTTCGTCCACCCGTTTTGCATCGTACCTCATTTCCATGAACGCCATGTCCCTCTGTTTGGCAACCTAAACTCCCGTGATGTGGTCCGGGGCATCTTTGAGTGGTACCGGATGCTGTCGCCAAAGATCGAGATCGAGATCGACACTGTGTGTAAGTGTCTATGGAATCAAATTCGTAATGGAGCATGGACCGTAACGATGCTAACGTTCTTCTGATCACCGCGCAGTACACGACACAGTCCGCGACAAGCTCTATCTCGACATCCGGCAGATCTTCGCCATATGGTTCGTGCCCTTGTACTCCGCCCATGTGCGGCTCGTGACCGTACTCGACCTCGTCGCCAACGAGGACCCAGACTACCACGGACCTCTCGACCGCATTCTCACGCAGGGAGACGTCTCGGAAGCAGATGAGAAGGAAGCACTCGCACACCAACCCAGCACCTCCACCATCAACCACCACGACTCTCGCACTTGGAAGATTCACAAACAAGAGGACCTCTACCAAGTTAACGAGTTCCTCAAGTTTACCGGCACCAGCCTGCTTACATACGCCTGGACTCTCTTCCAGCTAGGTGCCTCCCTCGTCTGCATCTTCATGGCCTATTTCGTGCGCCTGTCTCCTTGGGCGTTCCAGAAGGAGCCGGCGCGCGGCGGAATCGAGGTTACTATCCAGCAGATCGATGCGTCGCACGATGACGATAGCGCAACAAAAGCCCGTGGGAAAGCAGTATCTGGCACTAATGCCGGCTCGACATCCGGGGAGGACTCACACAGCACGAATGGGAATCGGAGGGGATCCGCCAACAGTAAGACTTCCTCTTCCACCCAGAAAAAGCCGTGGAAGAATGGCAGCGGCAAGAAAAATGGCCGTTGAGAGGGTGGCGTTGCTCGTTAGACATTGTCGATGGAAGAGAGGCGGGCAAAAGTGCGGGAATCTTGGCGCGACGGTCCTGGCTGACGTGCGTGTGTTTGTGCAATAGGAGCGTTGCCGTTGCCTACGTATACGCTTTTGTGGAATTGACCTGGTTATATCCAGACGCTCAGGGGAGTGTTCAAGTTGCAGGATCAATTGTCACCCATTTGAGCTGGGAAGAGGAAATAGAGAACATTTTGAACAAATTTGAGCCTATGCTCTTCAAGAAATCCATTCTCAAAGTATCCTTCCATTGACGGCGATGCCCTCAACATGAAGTAATTTGCAATAGGATCCAATACACCGATTGACCAATTGTAAAATGCTGGGCATTCCAACCTCCTAGCCACTGGTGCTCGTTTGCAGTCTCAATGCCATACCTGTCTCCTCTCTATAAATAGCAGCAACGACAGAGATGCTTTCTGTGCGCCGCAACCGCAAGTTCTGTTTCTAACATTGGCGTTCCTGTATATCGAACAACCAGCAACCCCATGTGCGCTGTCCACCGCTTAATCCCGGGGTATTCGTTTCATGTTCTTGGCAGCTACAACCGCCTGATGCACACGCTGAGATGCTCCCACCTCTACCGCCTTAATAATGAATTCGCATCCCACAACAGAACCCTCTCATCCCATCCCGTACTAGCCACCCAACCACCTGCACCGAAAAGACACCAGTCCACGCCCGTCGCAAACTCGGTATGCCGATTCATCAACCCCAGTTGCCTCCCCGCCCTCACGCCCGCCGCGGTCGCTGCGTCGTCCACCGGGCCCATGGCGCTCCCGTCTGACCACACGCGCACTGTCATGTCATAGCTCGCGCTGACGAGCACATCGCTGGCGTGCGGGCTCCACGCGAGCCGGCGCACCGCGTACTCGTGGCCCGCCATGAGCGCAAGCGGGCCGTTGTACGGCGCGCGCAGGTCAAACGTACGGATGAAGCGATCGACGCCTGCGGTCGCGATGAGGCCGGAGGGCGCGTACTTGTTCCAGTCGTGGGTGAGGATCTCGGCAGGCTGGGGTGGAGGCAGAGGTTGTTCATCGACGGCGGGGGGCGGCGGCGGCGGTGCCGCGAGCAGGCGGTTCCGGTGGGCGGGGGTCTGGTGGACTGGGATGTCGGCGATGAGGTGGTATTTGGCGGAGACGGGCGTACGGAGGTCAAAGATGCGAAGACGCGAATCGGAGGAGACGGCGGAGATGAGGGCGGGGTTGTGTGGTGAGAAGGCGACGGAGTAGGTACAGGAGCCGATTGGGAGCGTACGCAGGGATTCGGTGCGGGTTGGGGACCACTTGGGGGCCGTTAGCAAGTCACTTACGAGCTGAGGGGCGTTGAGGCTATCCTCAAGGAAAGAGACGCGCTTGTATGTATGAAGGCAAGGCTGAGATGGACAGGGACAAAGCGTACTATTTTCACAGTGCCATCCCATGAACTTGATATGAAAGTATCTTTTGCAGTCTGATTCCAGAAGACCGAGAATGTCTCTCTCTTGTGCTCATGATAATTCATAACAGGGTAGGTGTCGACGCCGATATCGAACAACTTGATGGAGCCATCGCCGCAAGCCACGAGGAGCTGATCCTCGTTGATCTCGGACCATGCCAGATCGTACAATGCGTCATTCGTATCAAATCTACCGCAGAATGTCGTCAGTCACAAAGTAAAGTTTCATACAGTAAGGAGGGCATTTTTCGTACGTCTTCTCTACCTGAATGCCCGCCGCAGTGAGGCCAAGCGCAAACACGCGCCCACAACCAACGATACCGAAGTTGGCTGCCGCTGCTACAGCCACGCGGTTGTCATAGTACGGCGAGTATTTCACAGCATAAGGATTAAAGCCCCTTGTGCGAAACTCAAGCATCGCAGCCATGGTAGAGAATATGGCAAGGCGGTGCCGGCCATGAGAAAATGTCGCGAACTCTCTCCTGTCGGGAGGAAAACGCGAGACGGACCTCAGCAGGTTGATGTCACTTTCATTCACAAGCCGAGGCTCAAGCCACTGGTAATTCTTGCCGAGACCGGCCCGTTGATCTAGGTCTTAGGGTTAGGGTCAGTGTAAGTCAACAGTAGGGGTATCCCTGCTATACACAAATTGCAAATCTATAGATGACCTCGACAACGTGATCGAAGTTTCACGGCGAGTTTTTGTGTTAACTTGCATGAATTGATTGTAGAAGACGGCAATGTCGTGGCATATGGTTTACAGGCTCACAGCGCCTACGCATGCTGCGGCGGAATCGGCGAATTTTGCGGGGACTGAACATTGTCCGAGAGGAATATCATATTATCAAGCTCTTCCTACAGATAGAAAGCCTTCGCATTAGCTTTAATTACCTCATAATTAGCACTTCGGAAATCATCCGCCGTGTACTGATATGTGTCCGCCTTGTGCTCCATGAGTTGATGTCCGTTGCCAGTGTCTTTCCACTGAGGCCAATTGGGGTATGGATTCAACCCAGTGCCGTTGTTCGGGTCCAGGTTATAGACAAAGTTGTAATAGTAAGTCCTGATGCTGTTACAAGCATAGTTGTTTCGAAGGCCAAAGAAAACTTCCAGTATATCGCTTGCGTGAAACGTCCCCATGATAGGGAAGTCCTCGTAATACGTCGACAAATACGACCAAGATGGTACACTTGGGTTGACGAGTTCGGCGCCCTCGAGAAAGAGTCGCCGCGACAGCGAGAAGACGAGATCCCCAAGCAAAGAGGCGATTCTCTTGTACTGCGGGTAAATCTCGTTCAATATTCCAGTGCCGAAAGGTGAGCCATCCTTGACGTTAGTGCTGTACGAATCCACGAGGGTTTCTAGTTGAGTTGTCGTCGCTTGGTGGAAGTATAGCTTCGAGAGGTAATCCACCAGATCTTCTGAAGTGGTAACGTTCGAAGTGAACAGAGCAAATAGGGTCCCTTCGTCTCTCTGGTCTCCAACAATCATGGGCACAGCCGCGTAGCGACCCTCTTCAAGAAGCACGTCTGGACTCGCTGGTAGCACAACGCCATCCGGTCTGGGTAGATATGACAACGCAGCAGAGGAATAAGATAGGATTCCGGGGACTGAGTTGACGGCATCCAGGAAGTCAGCGTATGGTAGGGCGCGAAGGCAGTCAAGTGTACTGTTGTCCGCCGCAGTCCCGACACAGCCGGCACTCGCTACAACAGTGTCGTATATCGCCTGAGCTTTGGCCGAGTCGATGGACTCAGTCGGCGCAAGGCTGCCGCTGTTCATTATCGCACCGCGGAAAAGCGGCTTGCTATTGTAGACATTGTCGCCTCCGTATAGGGCCATCTGGTCAAATACGCTGATGGAGCCTGCTGATTCGCCCCTGTACACTTGGATCAGCACAAATTACAGGTTTAACGCAGGCCGAGGTTCGGGTTATAGGAAAGCAACGTACCAGATAGTCACTTTCTCTGGATCGCCACCAAAAGCAGCTATGTTGTCGGCCACCCATTCCAATCCCTAAGTTTCCAGTATTAGAGCAGATTGTTGTGCGAATGTTGGTATCCAATAGATTTGGTCTGGAGATTCTCACCATACGCTGATCAAGCAGACCTAAGTTTGCAGCACCATCTGCAAGTATCTCCTTGCCGGGTAGGAAACCGAAGCCGGCAACGCGGTAATTGACAGCAACAAACACAAAGGGTTGATCTTGAGATATTGCTTGGGTCAGAAGATCCTCGCCATCGTACATCGCCGCCCAACCCAGCTTCCGAGACACTTTATGTCAGCTGACATGCTCAAAAATAATCGGGCTTTTCCAGGGGACTTACCTCAAATCCGCCGCCAAATATCCAATATAAGACAGGCAGGCTGGCGTTCGCTGCCGTACCGGCCGGCCTCATGATGCTGACAGTAAGGCAATCTTCATCAACATTCAAGGCTTGTTGGAATAGCGGCGTGTTGAGGAGATCGCCAAGCGCATCGGTGATGAAATTGTTACTCGCCGTCGAGAAGACCATTTGCGGACAGGCCGCAGCTGGGTTGATGGCTTCGAAAGCGCTGCCAAGGCTCGTCGTTAACTTTTGTGGAGGTCTGAGCCTCAAGTTTCCCGTTGGCGCGTCTGCAAATGGGATACCGGCAAATTTCTCGACTTGACCCGAGGCCAGGCCAATGACTGTATCCGTGGGGGAGAGGGCGACTTGTGGCCCGGTCGCCCGGTCTTGAATCACTGGTGTAGCTGGCAAGCTCAGGGCTGGAGCTGCCAGCGACATAGCCCCTACAATTGTGAAGACGGCTTTCATCGTGCATACGAAGATTTCCCACGTTTGAAATCTAGTAGTAGCGTAGTGAAGTGCCACATATAGGGGTTCTTGCCCTTCCTAGTCGTCGTGAGGAGGTGACGCTGCTCAGCACCTACAAAGCCCATACTGTGATTTGTCTGCAGTTGCTCACAGGACATACTGCCTCATATATTTCCGAATTGTTGGTCACGTCCACTCTTGATTGCCAAGCTTTGTTTTAGCCAAACGTCCACTGTGACCGAAGTGGATTCTCAGCCGGGCAGCCAAAGTCCTACTATCCTGACCAATGTTGTTGAAAACATGGCATACCCAGTTTCAGGCACCTCAGAGCCAAGCCATTCTAAATTAAAGGCTGGGAGCCAATGAGTAAGGCTTGCTCGCCCCAAAAGGGCAGTAGGCTCGCCCTGAGCAGTACGGGCACGGATTGGAGGTCTCATGTGAGCAAGTAGATCAGCTCCAACAGCAAACCCCTATAAAAATTGAAAACAACCCAGTACCTAGCCAGCTTAACGAGTCAATACACACCGTAAACGTGCCTGGGTTGTAGCGCGACTCCCGCTTATTAGAGGTTCATGACTTAAATGACTTAAAGTAGCCAATTTTCCGGAGCTATCCTTCTTGGTATTGAATCGTACAGATCTGGGTCGAGATCTTCCCCGCGTTTTCGCCGGGGACTTGCCCACAAAAGGGTAAGTTCAAGGCGGGGTTGAAGTTCTCCATAGGTCACGGTGTTGCCTTACCCTCAGTCAGCTGCCACTAGAATGGTCAGCAAAATAGTAGCAACGAAGGAATACGCTGGACGCGCTGGGCAAACGCCTCTTTCGGATTGCGGTGAGGGACGAAGGACCCGTGGATCCCGTGGAGTCTCATCAAGCCCATAAAGAGAAGTGGAATGCACTTTGGATTACCAAGAGACCAATTCGAATAATTACCGCACTCATTTGAAGCATCAGATGAGGAAGAAAGGAGTCAGATAAAGACAGACGCTCCTGGACCGTTGCTGCATGATTAAAACCTTGAAAACCCAGCCCAAAGTATTAGTCGCACAGCATTACCATTTCGTAAGCCTTGATGCTGAAGCAGGATTATATCTTCGTACTCGTTCTTGCTTGTCTCAAAAGCTGGGAAGAAGACGCGTGGAAAGTCGCATTTTCGCAAATTTGTTCAATATTTTACGAATCTTTATTGGCCAGTTTGCAAGACAGTGTGAGCTGGAGGGTGAAATGAGCCATACAAGTCCTGTCCAAAGGACCAAGGATTTACACTAACGATTGGTAACAAATAAGGCTTATTTCTTTATGCTTATATTGTGGTTATGGGGATCCAAGAAAGCTTGTATCGTCGCAGATTGCAGATGGTCACACTCGGTAGAAATATCGTGGAATTGAAGAAGAAAGGAAATTGAATCACAGAAAAGCGTTGGTCCAGAAGCACCAGCCCCTGACTAGGGCAGCTAGGGAACGTTGGAAGGGTTCTAGCATTCCAAGTGGGGGTGCGGCTCGGCCCGGCTACCCTAACCCTTCTCAAGCAACCTGGAATTCAACGTCACCGTCATGATGGTCTCAGATGTCGACCTGTTTCAACATGTAACTCGTGTCATATGCTGGCCATCCACAGCGCATCATAGCCACCATGTCGGCAGAAAAGCTGGCGATGCTGCCATCTCTAAGACGGCAGAATCTACTCGCAGAATTGTGCGCCTAATACCCCTTTGCCTCGATATGCCCCGTCCAAGCTAACAGCTCCTCCTTCGGTCACAGTGCTGGGCTCAAACAGTCGTGCCCGCCTGGTGTCTTCGTCAGTCTGACACCCGGTGATCCTGCATTATGGTCAGGTGTCATCTTCGTGCGGAAGGGTATGTTCTGGGAAATCATGGCTAGGATACCGAACCAATGAGCTGACCATGCGCCATATGCAGGGCCATACGCTGCTGCTATTCTCCGATTTTACATCTCATTTCCCGATACTTACCCAGCGCTTCCACCTCTGGTCACCTTTTCCACCGACATATTCCACCCTCTGATAACACCTCTTACCACGTACATGTACACGACCGATATCCAGGAGGGTGGAACCGTCAGTGCGACCGATGAGGAGCGTCTGCCCCCAGGCGGCTTCAGCTTAAGGCATGGCTTCCCCGCCTGGTTCGGCCGTGGGAGCAAGAGACATACAGCGAGTCAACACACCTCGACCTTACAAACACCACCAAGATCATCGAGAGCCACGGGCGGTGGTGGCAGAGATAGCAACTCCAGCACACCGAATTCCAAGATTGCCGCCTCGGAAGGATCGCCTTCGAGCGCAGGCCACGGTGGAGGCACAGGTGGAACAGCTGGTAGCTCAGACAGTGCTGGGTCAAAATCATTCTTCGATGTGCGCAAGAGAGACGTCTCAACCTTCGAAGTTTTGAGCTACATCCGCAGTACTTTTGATGATGAGGGCATGCTAGACTCGATTCCGCTGGAAGCGGCCGGCAACCCGGGGGCCTGGCATGCCTGGAGGACTCACCGAGGCTTTAGTAACCTGCCCGAGGGAGATCCTTCTGCTCGAAAACCAGGAGAGTGGAACTGGGAGGGTGTCTGGGAGCAAAGGGTGAAGAAAGGTATCGAAGCATCACTGTCCGAGCCGGTGCTGTACGGGGGAGCCGGTGGTGTCGATGACACGGTAAGTTGTTGAGAAATCAATACTCCGTATAGCTCAGCCTCGGATCGTTCTTTATAGAGACTGATAAGACAGCAGATTCGATTTCTCAGTATGGAGGACACCGAGGTCGAGACAGTCAAAGACAACCTCTACAAAATGCTTGGCATCGAGTCGGCAAGAGTTGATCCTCTGTCTGTGACTTCCGCGGACGCCTGAGGGTAGGTGGCGCTGAACGTATGGAAGGGACAGCCCAGCACCTAGGTCAACGTTTTGTTTTGTTTACCGAGCCCGACTTTTAGTATGCCTGTCTAGAATTGATACCCCATGTCCACCTTATTTCTCTTTTCATTGGCCTCAGGTATCCTACACTCCATTTTGGCTTTATAGCATCGCTTTTGACTATGAGTGATCGTATTGGCATTACCGTGTTTTGGATTTTAGGACCGATCGTTCTTGTGGCTTGTGTTTCTGTCGTCATTCTCAAGCTACTGGCGCCAGGGCACCGCAAGTCGACAATATCAGTCCCGAACAGAAAGGATTTCAATCGCCAGAAGAGGCAGACGTATGTCCCTGCCGTCGACTCGTGGCCTGATCTCGAGCATTACACGTCAAATCGCACAGTGCCAGTTGAGAAAGTCCAAAGCCAAAACCCCCATAACCCGGTCGTTTCAAGACCTTTGGCAGTATGGAGACCTCCCCGCCAGAGTCACCTCGACTGCAGCTTCTCGACTCCGCCCGATCCATCTCACCCCCGCTGCTGAAACGCATCCTTCCCCTGCACATCGTCAAACGATCGGACAGCGTTTGCTCTGGGTCAGATGTCGATTTCGACGCCCATGCGCCGAGAAAATGTAGTGAGGAGACAGATGAGAGCCGTGGCAGTGTCCCTGAGCCTCCTGGCGGCGAGAGACAGTTGACTATACCCAAGATCAGAGGCCACAGAAATAGCCAACACTTCGGAAGCTTGTATGAAGTCGACGAATCTCCCGTACCGCTTGGCCGTAAGGCGTATCTTTCGGAAGGTATGTCGTTTTTTGAGATTTCATACTGGGATTGAGCTCACGCTCGAGTCCAGTGCCATTATACACCGATTATGACAATCGTAGCGTCCCAAGAAGTAGCGTTCTGCCTTTGAATTTGCGTTACAACTTGGATCATCGAAAACCAAACACCAATGACTATTTTCGATCCTGTCACTCCCCAAGACTGAAAGACAAGGCCTATACAAAGTCCGACGTTGGCTTCAGGGACCAATTTGCTTTCCTAACATCAAGACAGACCAAGCCTACCGCATATCGCCCTTTTCCTGGACTCATGAACTTCATGCAGGGGTCTGGGACAGTCAACTCCACCGCAGAACGCGGGCTCTCCCCATTAACACGGTGCGGCGAGTATGAGGCATCTGATGACCCATTTACCTCTTCAGTGTGCTTGGGTCGTCATGGCCTGACAACAAGCGTGCCGCTCCTCGTTCCAATTGTTTGTGTCACTCCTGAGACGCGGGTAATCGACATGGGCTATCACAATTTCTGGGTGGCAGTAGAAATTATGACCGGTTTGCATCGACCTGGCAATGAGCGTACGAATCCTTCCGAAAGCATCACACCACGATCGCAGCAATCGCAGAGGTCAACACGAACGGGAGATCTTGGTGAGTAGTGTCGAGAAGGTAAAATGGAAGAGGCGTACTGACAGAGTACAGACGCAACAAGCCATGGGCTTCTTTATGATCTTCAAGTCGACGTTGAATCGACTGCCAACAGCAAGGTGCTCGAGGTAGTAAAGCATGAGGCTTCTCCAAAGTACGTCAACAACTTGGCGCGTAGTCTCTTGATACTTACATGGAAAATTATAGCACCTTTGCCGCCGGCTCTAAGGCATTGGTCCTGGTGAACATCGAGCTGGACTTGACGAACTTCTCTCGGCTCCGGGGCCATATCCGGTCTCGATCCGATGAGCTGATGGAGGACCTCGAGAACGAACTTGGCAGTGCACAATGCGAATATTTGAAAGTCAACCTCACCTACCGACACACGGCATTCTCATCTACCACAGTCCTTCCAAGTGGTGTAACATCCAGCAGTGACATTACCAAGTCCGATACCAAGATTTGCACATCTTTTACGGCTGCCATCAACCGATACAATGCCGCTTCTCTGTGGTCCCCACCGCCTGTGCCCACACCAAACCGTCTTGTAAAGGTCATTGCGGCTCATTAGGGTATGGACGCCGTGGATAATCTTTTGCACAACAAACTGGCGCCTCAGAGAATTACGCCTCGCAAGACTACATATCTCTCATTTGCAGGTAGCCCAAGGCGTCACACTGGTGGCCTTCAGACTCGAGGCGACGATCAACTACAGATGAATTCGCCCACTCGACCCGCAGCACCGCCCCCGATACCAGGTTACTCTCACAAACAGCAGCAGGTTCGGGAGGAAAATCGTAGGACATCTCAAGACGACGACGGTGAGGATGGTGAATCCTCAGATCCTGCGTCCAAGATCTGGGCCAAAATCAGACGGTACTCTGGAATGAGCATGAGCCAACGCCGGCGAAACACATCTACGTCCACAACAGCATCTGTGGCAGCCTCAATCAACTTACCCTTTTCCGTTACGTGTGGCGCTGACAATAGGGCTTTGCGGTGCAAGAAAGCAGTTATCACCGAGAAGGATTTAACGGTGCAGAGACAGCGGCAGGCTCCCATGGTCTCGAAGCAAAGTTTGACTGACCGGACGAATCTGAGCATGGCGGATGATGGTATTGCATTAGACCCCAGTAAGCGAAGGAGCTTCAAGGGCAGTGGCAAGGGACGAAGGAGCTCAGGAAGATGGGGGCTTGGGAGTTGGTGGTTGAATGGTTGATCTTATTTTTAGTCAAGAAGATAAAGGGAGACTGTACTGGCTTCTACAGCAAGAATGGCGGTGTTGCTTGTGTTTGAGGACTCATAACAAGACTGCAGATTGAGAAGTATACGTGAAACTGACGGGCACCAGACTCTGGAAGCATCGGACGAAGCATCTTGTTTACGACAGCCATGAAAGGTAGTCAATTGTCAAATTATATGGAATTTCATTCTGCCCAAATTACTCTGTTGTAGTTTGGAACCTCTATGTTTACACATGGGCTGCGTCCTATCTACCCTTCAACTATGCTATGCAACCACGCTGAAAAGAAAAATGTCGAAGAGATGGTGATTATATAAGTACATTAAGAGCGAGTCTGTGCTGTTTGCCCTGTCCGGCTCGCATTAAGCGTTGCTGAAGCGCGCTCTCCGGCCTCGGTAAGCCCGGTTGTTATATTAGAGTTTGTTTAGATTCCAGAATCGTCCTTGGGGAACGAAGCGTACGTCGTGGTATTCATGTAAGAGTTCCAATTGGCGCACTGGGTTTCGGAGACAGCCGTATCCGCGTCACTGATGGTGTAGAGGCTCTGATCCTCCACAAACTCCATTGCCAGTCCCTCAGACGCGTGCCAAGCGATGTGGCAGTGGACGAGCCATGCTCCGGGGTTGTCAAGCTCGAAGGCGATGGCGAGGTAGCCGTTGCCAGGGAGAGTCGCAACGTCACGACGAGGGGGGTTGGACATGTTGAGGAGCGATGTGTTGCCGTGCCACATACCCGTGTCTTGGCCTAGCACCCAAAAGTCGTGGCCATGCAGATGGATGGGGTGGTAAATGCCAAAACCAGTGTCATCTTCGATGACGAGGACAACGAACTCGGCGTCAGTGGCACCGGGAGTTCTGCCCACGGTGACAACGTTATAGTCGAGGGGGAATTCGGTCTCGCCGTTCATCATACGAGTAAGGGTAGGGTTCTCCCAGTCAATCTCCAGGCTGCTACCGTTGAGTGTCCATTGGAACCACTCGCCGCCAGTAGCAAAGCTCATACTCTGGGAGGCAATCTCGTTGATCGTACCAACGTCCAGAGACAAGTGAGGGACCAGGTTCGTCAGAGGCTCGTCTCCGCAGCTCTCAGTCTTGGTGACGGTGCTAACAGTGGTTGGGTCGGCACTGCTGGAGCTGTCATAGCGAACGATGCCAGTAATACCGTCTGGGTTTTGGTTGTTGCTGCAGGCCGTGTTCCACTTTGCACGCAGCCAGTAATCTCCAGAAGCGGCATTAGCCTCGACGATGATATCGTAGCGTTGGCCCATGCCGATGCCCACGGCTTCTGTAGCGTAGGGGACAATGGGAACAAGATCGTTGCCAATAACGGTCAGGTTGTGGCCGTCGATAGAAAATTGAAAGTGCCCGTCGGTAGCGGCGTTAATGATCCTAATGCGGTACTTTTTGCCAGCTTCAAAGACAGTCTCCCATTTGGTTCCGTTGCCCGAGCACTTGGCGTCGGTCGAAGCAGAGCAGTCGAAAGTGTTTGTGCCGTTGATCAGTCCGTTCTCCATAGCAGGCGGCCCCGCGTTCTTCGCCTCGTCCCACAAGGAAAATGCTTCAGTGTGACTCCAGTCGTTGAGAAAGAGCATACCGAGGTCCTCATCGTAATCGGCCGTGGCGGGGCCGTTCAGGACCAGGCCTCCAAAAGCACCCTCTGCGTATTGCAGAGCGAAGTGGCTGTGGTACCAGGTGGAGCCATACTGGGTAACTTGGAAATCATAAGTCTTGGAGGTACCAGGCGCAATGGGGCACTCGGTGACACCAGGCACACCGTCGGCGTGACTGCTGTTCAATTGCCTGAGGCCGTGCCAGTGGATAGCAGTGCCGTTGGTTTGGAGGTTGTTGGTGACGTGAATCTTGAGGTTATCTCCCCAGTCGGCCTAAAGTAGTCAGCCAACTGAACAAGATTGTGTTGCTAATACACATTTCAAACTACTCACAGTAAGCTGAGGTCCAGGAACAGTCCCGTTGAATGCCATGCAAGTCCTCTGATAGCCATCAGGGGCGCAGTCAATAGGGTCGAGAGTCAACCAGTACTCCCGGGTGACGCCAGTGCTGAACATCTCCTTGTAGTAGTCGGTGTCGATCGAATAGTCGCCCCAGCAGCTACGAGAAGTAGGGCTGTTTTCGCATGCTGTGCTCTGGCGGGGCTTGAGAGCAAGCTCACTAGACTCTGGGTTCAGACGGATAACAGTGGCTGAGGCGCCCATGGCCATAGCCAGGCCTGAACCAATGATAGACTTCATGGTGATCTACACAGTCTCAGAGATGTGAGTCTGTATATTTGTATATTAAAGAAGGGTCAAGGGACCGAAAGGTCTGGTATAGCGAGAGTGAGAGATGTAAGTCCTAACGAATGACTGACGAGCGAGTGAAGGGAGGAAAAGGAAGAATGGAAGGCGATGATGTCTCAACACATCTCGAGGACGGTGGAAGGAGGCGGACGGCAGCCTTTACATAGTCGCACTCGACAAGACGGTCATGATGCCGTGATGGTGATGTTGTCGGACTGACAGGACAGGGCTTCCGGGTCTCAGCCGACCCCGAGATCAATATTGTTCATGCTAGCCCCTTGCCACTATGAAGCAACTGCTTTGACATCGTGACATCGCGTTTCGCATCGACACTGACCTCTTGGGCTGACCATGCCATGCCCAGAGGTGATAGATCCCCACTAGGGTAGACAGGCCGAACACGGTATGGCTCCGGTCGGGCCAGGTCCTAGCGATGAGGATCATTGTCAAGGAAACATATCTGCAAGACAATAGTTGTTTGGCGGAGACCAATGTTTGACTCGTAGACTGGCATCGCCTTTAGTCTCCACTTGTCGCATGACACCCTTGGTTGTTGACGGAAGTGACAAGGTCTCCCTCAGTTCGAGCGAATGCGAATATCGAATAAAGACAGAAATAAGCATCCGAGATAGTTATTGGGTGGCCTTGCTCTAGACGTCTGTCAGTGACGCGGACTTTTTGTGAGCGAGTGAGTCAGCTGAGACGATCTGGACTTCGTATACTCCGCAATCTCGACACGAAATGTTTCGTTTGTTCAGCAATGACGCTACTACGTACACGGACAGTCCTGACATATTCAGTCAAACATGTACGCTGTGGGTGTAGGTATGGGTGATCATGTTTCGCTGACCAAGTCTAGTCGTTGTGGACTCTCGAAGCGAGGAACGCACAGGCACTTTGCACCTGTGGGCAGTGGCTGGCACCAATAAGAAGGATCAAGCAGCACAGACTATACGCACTCGTAACTTTTTTGATAAGGTTATTTCTGTATTCCTACGCAACCCCCCTGGTACTCAACTGGTGGGGTTGTTGATCATGACAGTCGACTGGGATCATCGACTGGGATAGTTGAATATGGCTAAGCGACTGAGGAATTGCGTACACCCATGGTAGTATTTCGATTGTGGAATGGTTATGGTGGACCTCTGACATGGGATTATAGACTTTTAGCTTGGGGCGATCGTCTTGTAGGTTAAACCATCCTCTGCTCTGCAGGTAGAGATTCCGCACTGCTCTTCTGCACTTGGTGGAGGCTGGGGACTACACGGACTGTCTAGACTGGCTTCTACTAGGGGACAGTCGGGCCCGTGATACGAACACTTGTGACTGATATCTACTAGACCACTACGCGTATGAACAAGTGGAGCAACTTGCAGCCATCTAGGGAGTAGACTGAAGGCTTGTCTGTCGTTGAGAAACATCGGCTCCGAGACGCGCCGAGATGTCTATGTCCTTTGGTGGAGCATGGGATATACTATGGTGTCTTGACCAGCCTCCTGGAGAGTGACCAAGTGAATAGGGAACAGGAATTAAGACCCCTTTCGGCATTGGTTAATTCTCCGGATGTTTCCTGGATCCAGCGATCTGGATGACTTTGGAGCGAGTCGGGTGTGGTCGGATCCGACGCACTGTTCTGATTGTCTGTATAACAGATCCGGGGGAGTTTCCCTCGTGGAGATCGGCCGGTCTGTGCGGAGATTTGATCTGACGGATGGGGCCGCTGTGGATCATTGTTTGGGAAACATTCAGTCCGAGTATACATCTGTATTGGGAAAACTGATAGCAATCCAGGAGGATACTATTGCTTCAGAATGCCCAATCGTGTTGTCTTTCGTAGGCTCTATCCACTTGTCAGGGGCAAATAGTCCAATCGTAATTTAGGTTAAAAAAAACCCCGGGGATGGGGGTTGTCCTTCTAACCAGCACGAGTCTGTTTGTGGGGCCACAAATCAATCATATTTGGGTGGGCTTACGTGGCCCATCATCGAAAACGATATAACAATATCTACTATGCACATACCTAGGTGTCTTGGCAATTGTGCGACCGGACATATATCCTATTCACTCGAGGAGATCCCCATACTACGAACCTGTCAGTTCAAGACCGCAGATCTCTGGCACGAGTATTATCTCGGCATACCTAAACTCCTGTTTCTTTTGCCTACGCCAGAACTTGAAATCCCACGTACACGAGATTGATTCGCCCAGGTGGTGCGCCAAGGCCGCCTCACGTAGTTATCGTCTATGTCAATACCGCTTGCCTGACCTGCAGCCAGAGTCATACTTCATTGTCGCCCATGCCAGCCGTTGACGTGGGAAGATCTCGGCGAGCCAAGAGTTCGGGAGGAGACGTGAATGAAGCTTGGCGTTCGCAGAGCCTCTCACAAGCTAGCAAGCTCCATCTGGGTCTGCTGGGCCAGTGGTGCTCGCACGGGCTCGAAACGAAACGACAGAGTTTCGAAACTTCGTAAAGCGTCTGTGAGACATGACCTCCGTTACCGGTTCAATTATTGTTCCCGTGGTCGCTTGCTGCCTCTTGTACCAATGGCAAGGAACGGGATGGCGACGCCAGTGAGGTTGTGTGTACTGGACTTAGTAAGTGCTCGCAGAAGATGGTTGACATGGCTGGCAGGGCAATCCCTGTCTTCAGTTGCCCTTATGCAAAGACAAACCAACACGTGCCATCGTGGCAACTTCGTGATTGTCTTACATCACTTTTCAAACCGCGGCACTTCATCTGCGTCGACTGCGCCCTTCTGTCCATCATTTTGGTGCTAGCGGTTGCGTGACCGGATTATCACATCTGAGCCTGATTCCAAGGCTCTCACGATCGATGGTGCACTTCAATGTGTCGTCAACGTGCGCGCGTTTTCCTTTGTCGAAGCCTGGATGAGATAAGTAGACAGCATTCATGGACGCCTTCATAACAAGGAAGAAGCGGAAACTCTTGTCCGCTGATCAGGATCAAAACCCGAGAGATAGCGGAGATGATGAGCCAACTGAGGTCAAGCTTGCCATGCTCACTTCTCTCCATCCTGATGTTGCTCAAGAGGCTCTCCTGGACGTTCTCCTTGCTCACGACGGTTCTGTCGTTGCGTCGTCTGCAGCCCTGTCTGTATCTGGATCTGATGAGATGTTCCCCGGTCCCAAAAGGCCCAGTGCTTCGGGAGTTGTCTCCCAGACTTCTTTACGCAGCTTTGCTCGCCCGCCTGAGGAAGGAGGATCCTCGCCAAAGAAATCCAGATTGCTGTCCCGAAAGGGGGCTACCCTCCACCTCTTCGATCCCGTCGATATAGCAGAGCACACGCCGTGTTCCATCATCCACAACTTTCTTCCTTCCGACCTCGCAAATGATCTCTTGGAGGAGATGATCGAGGAATCCAAGACTTTTGAGAAGATTACTTTTAAGCTCTTTGATACCGTGGTCTCGAGCCCTCATACTTCTTCTTTTTACGTGGATAGCTATGATGAGATGCAGAGGCAAAAATACGAGGTATTCTTTCCCTGTATCAAGAATACCCAAGATCTATTTGTGCAGAGTGTGTCGGTTAACGTGAGCTCTGCTTAGTACCTCTACAACGGCGCTCGCCTGACCGACGTTCGGAAAATCACGCCACAGCTCGACAAGGTGAAACCCCTCGTACAGCAAGCTGTGAATCAGGCAATCAAAGAGCGTATTAAGACGAGATATCCAAATGCACAAAAGCTAAAATTTCAGTCTCCATCTCCTTGGACGCCCAATGCAGCTTTTTGCAACTCTTACAACGGTCCAAGCGAATCAGTAGGTTGGCACTCAGATCAACTTACATATCTTGGCCCGCGAGCTATCATCGGGTCCCTGTCTCTTGGCGTGGCACGTGAATTTCGTGTTCGCAGACTAGGTGGGTTACAGAAAGCATGCTCGAGTTTCCGGAGCTTTCCGAGCGCTTCCACTGACTGCGGACCGCTAGTCCCCAAAGACGATGATAGCGGTGCTGAAAAGTCCCATGGAGACGCCGAGGGACAGATTGCCATCCACCTCCCTCATAACTCGTTGCTAGTAATGCACGCTGAGATGCAAGAGGAGTGGAAGCACAGCATCGCCCCGGCGCAGGCCATTGACCCTCACCCGGTCGCTGGGAACAGACGCATCAACATCACCTACAGAGATTACAAGGCCTATCTTCACCCAAAACTAACCCCGAAATGTACGTGCGGTGTGCCAAGCGTGTTGAGGGTCGTGCAGAAGAAGAAAGAGAATTGGGGCCGGTACTTTTGGATGTGCCACACAAGCTACGTTCCTGGGAAGGACGGCTGCACCTTTTTCCAGTGGGCGGAGTTTGATGACGATGGCAAACCGATGTGGGCCTCACAGAAGCAAAGCAAGTTGCCTTCCAGCGTGTAATGGTGAGGGCTTTATTCTGAGCAGTTGTCCGCTCAATTTGAAGCATTTTAATGTTTGATGAGATAGACAACAACGCGCTATGTGACTTGTCGGATCGACAGTCATAGCACTCATTTCGCGATGGGGCCGTCTTTTGGTATAAACATCACTCTGCAAGGCGTAATGTATCTTCCAAAGCCTACAAACGCCCAGACGAATTCTGCAAAAGCCGAAGGGTTACGCGTACGTTGAAATGGAGCTATATGAAGGAGAAGTACATTCACGTTAGGGAGTCCTCTGCCATGTGGGAAAACGAAACGTAGTCATGACTGCAATGGCTGACCGCATTTTTTTCGTGGTGGGTTGGTCGTATTATAACAGTAACTGCTCGATCAACAGAGCGTTGCATGCATCCTACTATATCTCCTTACACCACCGCGCAAGTACTGTACCCAACTTCAACGCAACTGGTATCTCTTCTAGGGTGACATCAACCTTCCACATTCTACTCTCAACGCCCCCGTGACGACCTCCCATTCCCGTCGGCAACAGAAGGCCAAGCTTTACAAGCCGCTCCCACGCCATCTCGGCAACACCCCTGCCCCACACTCGTACACCGCCGCCCAGAGCCAGCATCCCCGAAGTGGAGGACTGCACGCGCTGCCTTCCTATCAACGTTGTGTACTCGTCGTAGGCCATGGCGAAGTTCACGGTATCGGTGTGAGCTACGATGTCAAGACGGACTGCTGAGATGAGCAGGGAAAGATCCAAGTCTGATAGAGACTCGAGGAGATGGAGCTTTGAGTCTGGTGGGTCAGTGCCAAAGACCGTGCCCTGCGCCAGACTGAGTCGCACTGTCAAGTTCGTTGGGGACAAGGCGGCCAGAGGCAATACGCAGCTGGTCAGGAACGCTGGCACGGATTTGCTGCTGTAGTAGTGGTACTCAATGTGATCCTTGAACGGCTGCTCCTCGTATAGCATGTTGATCTTCTTGGTCCAGTAATTGTGGAACTGGGTAAATCCCTTGAGCGATATGTCAAGCCCTTCGGTTTTGGCGTCTTCGTCGTCGACCAAGAGGCCCTGCCTACAGACGTTCCAGTACTCACGAAGAGTCTTGGGAAGAGACATGTAGACATATCGATGACTGAACCGACTCTTGACGCGCTTCTCCAGAGTTTCTACAACGTCGATCTTGTTGGTGAGGCCCAGCACAGCAATGGGAGCTTTTCTTGCCTGGGCGATATCGAAAAGGTTGTATAATAGTGTTTGTCTCGCGTGAGTTGCGAACAGGTCGAACTCGTCAATGATGAAGACCACCGATTTGGAAGTCACACCATCTTGCGCCGCTGCAATCTCTGATGGGTGAGAGAGAAGTGCAAGCAGTGAAGCCAGTGTATCGGCGTAGTTGTTAGTCTTGCCGATGAGATCATCCTCGACATCCATCTCCTTTCCCAGCTGCCGCCATATGGCCTTCAGCGCAAGTTTGTCGTCTGTATGTATGAATCCATTGAGTCGTACAACGTGAAATTCGTTCCTGTGCTCAAGGCCAATTTGGGACAACACCGAATCTACCATCTATGCTCATCCGTCAGTTGTCGCGTGGGAGAATCGGAACATTCAAGAACTCACAATTGTCTTGCCACTTCCCCTTGCACCGATGACGAGCATAGAATTGCCCTCACCCGCCATGACTGTTTGTTCCACAAGTTGAAAGGTCTTCTCATATGCTTCATCTTGACCGCAAAGCTTGATGCGGCGCTTACCAGTGCAGCGATCTAGCAGAACTCGCTGTAGGGAACGGACATGTTGCCCAAGATTAGGTATTTCAGGAACCGCCTCAGAAGCTTTCACTGATGCCTTTGCTTCTGTCGCATCGACAGCAGCAGTTGAGGTCTGGGAACAGTCTTTGCAAAGCCAGTCACCTTTGGGTATTCTGGCCACACCGTAGCATTTTTGGTGCACTGCCATATCACAGCCGTCACAGAACAATATTTGATTGGGCGGCTTCGACTCTGGTCTCGAGCAAACCACACAGACAGCATCTTCTTCCTCCTCCAGGGTTTCCGATTCGTCTAAATCCTCGACAGGCTTATTTTCTTTGTCAGACGACCGTGTCTGCGAGACCGACATGGATTTCACGATCTTGTTCGGTAAGTCCGCAAAGAACATCTCGTCGGGCTTCTTACTTGTATCGTTGAAGGCGACAGTTTTGGGATGGCGCTCGCTAAGCCTCCTGCTAGGAGTGAGGATGCCTTTCAACTTCGGCGTCGTACCATTGGTCTTTGCAAGCGATTTTACTTTCTTGTTGCTCGTTCTTACGGCAGATGGCGTGTTGAGAACAACCTCTGAGTCTGATAATCCATCGGTTCCGCCTTCACCGTCCTCGGATGCCTCAGGTAGCTCTCCATCGCCGCTGATCTTCCGCCTGCTTGTGCGTGATGTAGTTCTCCTTGTCCCACGTCCAGAAACTTGTGGCGAGGCTTTCGATGAGACTTTTGTGGAAGTATGCTTGGCTGACAGAGAGTGAGCGATAGTTTCTGCACTCCTGGAGGGCGTTTGCGCCGGGCTAGGCTCCTCATCCGAGCCCTGAAACTCGTATACACCGTTTGTATCGCCGCTCGTCCGCTTAGCAGGCAAGTTCGAGGTTGCGTTCAAATTCCTGCCTCGTGTCTTGTGTTCCTCGTCTGAATCTGGAATTTCATAAATCTTGTCGTTAGGGTTGTTGTCGTTCCTCAGGGAGCCACTGGTGGAGCTTTTGCGTTGGCCATAATCGAAAATATTCGATTTGGTCGCCGAAGATAGAGATCTCAAAGACCCAGGGGTCGTCCTTCTTGTGCCAATTGACGGCGTCAATCGAGGCTTCTTGATCGGGCTGTCGTTGTTAGACTGATCTTTTCGAGGACGACCACGCTTTTTGCTGCTGGGGGTCGCATTGGATGCCATTGATAGACGCGGTAGTTCTTGAAGGCAGACTTAGACAGAGGTAGAACTCCGTGAAGAGGCGGCGTATGCACGTCGAATACATGAAATATGGGAGCGAGGAACAGATTCGCAGCAATTTGGCGCGAGAGGCAAAGTAATCGGCTCTCAACTGCAAGAGAGAAAGAAAGCCGGTCATCGAATCCAGACGCGTCGTCGCGCTTTTAGTAAAGTGCCAAGATTTCCACTTAACGATATCTCACTCTCAGACGCATAGCGCGATGATGCAGCCTACCTATTTGTCTCAGACTCAGGCAAGCCTCCAAACTTCAATATTTGTACATTTGCAGCAGATCCGTTTAGGCTAGCTTTCAAGGGAAGGAAATAAGCATTTTGTATAATACCAGGACTGATTTCTTGATATTTGTTTCATCCCTACCCTTGTCCCCTCCCAGAATAGTAACAAATTGTCACATCTTGTGCTCCTATTCATGCTCCTATTCATTCTCCTCAATTTCTATGTATGATTCCATAGAAGCAGCATGTAGAAAAAAAAGTTGAAACTTTGCTACGTTGCAGTTTGTTTCTAAAAGTCATGAGACTAGGAGTATAGTTCTCAAGATATGACTGAAACCGCTTGCTGTCTTTCGTCCTCTTCATAGACGTCGAGTACGCAGACCTCTTTGCCAATCCAGAGTTTCTTCGAAATCTCTCCATCCAAGGATAGCATTATTCTTCATTCCAATGATTTGCTGAAAATCGTTTGGTCCGCCAGTCAAGGTAAGTTGTATGACTATCCTTCCGCCTAATGCTTCGCGACGCCCTCGGGGCCGCTTCCTGGCTTGTTGAGTCCCTTGCGGGTATATTTTGCTCTGTCCACGAACCGTCGATTCAGTCTACTTGCATCGTATCGTCTCCGTCGAAAGCCTGGCCCTGGGGCTCGACCGGCACTCCTCTACCGCGACCCGCGATCAACTCTCTCCTGATCTCCGGGCCAATACCGTAGTGACCGTGTGTGAGCAGCAAATCCAGAAGAGCCTAATTTAAGTCAGCATAAAACCCAACGAAGATTGATGTCATGGCCGAAGCACCCACCTCTCGCTGGTCTTCGTTGATGTCGTTACGATACCTCTGCGCAAAGCTCAGAAGACACTGGTGCCAGAGCACGGGTAATTGGCGTGCGATTTTGTTCTCTGAAGGTCGTTCCATCGCCTCTGCCTCCTTGACAGCAGCAGGATCGGTTGACCGGAACCGTAGGAAGAAGAATACCAGAGCATCTATGACCTGGTATGGTAGGGCGAGTCCCTTGTCAAGCAAAGTCTTGATAAAGATATTTGTGCTGGCCGCCGACTCGCCATTAGAAGCTTGTTGAGCAGCCAAGTCACAGAGACCTTTCAAGCCTGCTGCCGAGTGCAACACCGGCACAGAAACACGCGCCATTACCGATGAAATGATATGAGCTTCGCGTAATGTGCAGGATCCGGATCCGATCAGAGCGAAGACAATGCCTTTGAAGAAAGCCGAGGGCTTGTATAGACCTTTCTTCAGGGAGTTATAAAGGTGGACGTTCAATTTTTTGGTTTCGTAGATGTCGTCCCGGACTTTGGGCAGCACAACCATCTCCAGCCAGCGCTGAACGACGGCTGGCTTCGAGGAGGTGAAGATCCTGGTCATGGCGTAAATGGCATTTGGTGTCCAGTTCTCCGGCTCTGCGACTTGTATGATTCTCTCCCAGTCTGGTACGGTGGGGAGAATTTTGACGGGCTTCGGTAAGGGTCCGCTCCTCCATCTGCTCAAAATCATTCCGCACCTGTAAAAAAGGAAGAAGGAGAAAGTCAGTATGGAGCATTCAAATTGTGCGGGCGAGCCTTCCAGACATACTTTGCGTAAACCTCGACGACCTTGGGAGGCAGATCCTCCTCGGGGTAGTCATCCATGCCACCCATCTCTTCCACTTCGCCTCCAGCCGACTCAAACGCGTTGATCTTCTCCATTATAAGATCAGCCAAGTTGGTGCCGCCTTGCTGCTGTTGCTGCTCCTCGCCGACGCCGGGTTTCAGGTCCCAGCCATGCTTCAGTAGAGGGTCCTCCTCGTCGGCAGACATAAACTTGTTGAACATGGCTAGATCCTCTGGCGAAATTTCAGCTTCATCAACCTCGACATCCTCCTCCTCGTCACCCCAAGCGTCCTCATCGCCGTATGCCTCGCCATCTTGCTCTCCCTCGCCGGGCGCAAACCTTGAGTCAACGTCGAAGGCGCTCTTTTGTGGTTCGGCGGCGGCATTAACCCCCTCGTACTCATCGGCAAGTTCTCGACCTAGTTGAAGGATCGTTGCAGACTGCTTCGAATTGACGTAATGCTCCTCATCCTTCTCGGGCTTCGACTTCGACTTTTTGCCTGACTTAGCGGATCGCAGAATTCCGCTGCCTCCAACAATGTCAGACTCCAGGGGGTTATGACGGCGCCCTGAGGCAGCTGTAGGAGTCGTCGCCTTGGGCATCTTGTACACCTGTGTTCGAGATAACATAAATCTGGGTCTTCGATGGCGCGAATGATTTACAGTGATGAAAGTGTTGCAATAACATTGTCAGTCTTGGGCAGGATTCTGCCGTCGCCGTCGATTTTCTGGCTTATCGATAAGATTCTCAAAAAATTGGTGCAGGGGTCTGCAACTCAGGGATTTTGAGTAAACCAACCCCACCAATCACATGCCAACCCAGGTTTCTTTTCGTTCATTAACCTACTATTGCAGCTTCAGGTGCTTCTTGTGGATTCTTGTGTGTAGAACGTTTGCTCTGTGCTGTAACGCTATAATAATGCCTACAGAACTTGAAGAGGTAAGAGTCCCGATGCAGAGGTATTTGATCCATGCACTTGTTGACACTTCCAATAGCTTGTGGGCTTCATCGCCAGCCCAAACCCACAGATTCGAGCTGTCGCAATAGAGAATCTCGTGCCATTTTCAGCATCTGAGCCTGACATCTTCAAGGCTAATGAGCTGTTGCCAGTCAAAAATTTGAAAGTTTTGGTCCAAGATAGGCCTGTCAGTGAAGCTCTACAGCCGGACTTCATCTGCTGAAATAGCTGACCGCAAACAGCAAATCGCCCAACATGCCCTTACGATACTGGTGAACCTAGCCGCAGACGGCGATGTTCTCCAGGCCCTGGCCAACGACGACAGATTTCTCGACGTCATATTTACTCGAATATCAGTACGCATTCCCAACATCGCAATGCTTGGTTGGGAGCTGTCGCGGTTGAGATATCTCCGTGATTAGCTTGGCTAATATAGACTACATCGCAGAGTCCATCAGAATCTAACGCAGACCTCTCTGCCATGCTACTAGCGAACCTTGCAAAATACGACGGACTGGATAGGATCTTGACTCGGAAACAGGCAGTTCCAGAGACGCTGGGGTCCAATGACTTGATTCTAAATCAGCTTGTCGATCTCTTCGTCAAGGGCTCGGACGGCTCATACAACAAGGATGCCAACTATGACTATCTCGCATACTTCTTTGCGGATCTGGCCAAGCACCCCGATGTCAGGCAGTACTTCTTGAAGCCGCAAGAGTACGATACGGTCATTCCACTGACTAAGCTGAAAGCCTTCACCCAACACTCATCCGAAATTCGACGCAAAGGTGTGGCAAGCACCATTAAGAACGTTGCTTTTGACGTCCCCTCACACCCATCTTTCTTCTCAAGGAACGAGATCGATATTTTCCCTTCGATTCTATTGCCGATCATAGGAAGCGAAGAGTATGACCCTGAAGAATTGGCAGCTATGCTGCCGGAGTTGAAATTGCTGCCACCGGACAAAGAGCGAGAGTCCGATCCTACTATCGTTCAGACCCATGTGGAGACCTTGATGCTTTTCACGACAACCAGAAAGGGCCGTGATCACATGCGTGACATCAAGGTCTACCCGCTCATTCGAGAGACACATCTTCGTGTCAAGGATGAAGGCGTCCGAATCGCATGTGAGCGACTAGTCCAAGTCCTCATGCTAGATGACGAGGTCGAAGAGGCAAGCGCGCCACGTGTTGTAGAGCTTGATGAGGACGAAGAAGACGACGATGAGAAAGTAGTCGAGGTTTGATAGCATGTATTTTCATGAAGACTCGGGCCACATTGATGAACATCCCAAAACACCCGGCGCTGTTCTCGCCGCTGCCCACACGCCGGGTCGAAAGTGCACACTCACTTACAGACGGTCACCAATTGTGTGTTCGAAAGCATTACGTGAGCCATACGCTAGCAAGCAGGCAGTAACGCTGGGTTGGGCTACTGTGTAACGCCAAACAATGCACATTGGTCTGGGAGGGCAGGGTGGGAGAGCTGCCTGCAATGCGCCTAGAAAGGCTACTTCGATCATCAGCATGTGCAGGCCTGGGTCGGCGGTGTTGGTAGTACCTCCTCCATCAGCTCGTCGGCTGCAGAGGAATGCCTGGCAGATATTAGTCAAAGCAACTCCACATCATCATTTAACAGATGAACGAGGTCGGACAACCCCAGCAATGCGACCCATCAGCCGGTGCCACTAGGCGATCCTTTAGGTTCTAGGCAGATCCGACAGCTTGGGACGAACTCTGGAACGTGGAGGAATTCTTCCACGCTGTTGGTTCGAAAGCCACTGAAAACAAGAGTGCTCGTCCTTGGTGCGATATCCCTGTCAAATGTGGATAAAGGCACCAAGCACCAATTTTTGGAGCTTTGCAAATAATCTCGCACCTTCGCAGGCCTGGCCAGTCGGTTCAGTCGGTACACACGAGGGCTTTGCTTTGATACTTAGATACTTAATCAATCAACCGGTCGGCCGGTCAACCGAGACCCCTGATTGTTCGGGCTGCTTGTGTTAGTTTTTGGATCGCCATCGTCAAGACTGTCAGATTTCTTGTCAAGGCTTGTGCTCTCTACCAAGTCTCAATACCAAGGCTTGCCAATGCTAATAGAAGCTTGTAGCCGAACTGCAAACGGATACTTACCTTCATGTCCCTTGCCCAACCCGTTCGCCTAGAGGTACTTGGCCTCTTGACCAAAACACTCGTTGCCAAATGAAAACCCAATTGTTCCAAACCCGGCCTGATGGTGCGCAGTTGGAACGAATGTCGTCGGCAGACACCGACAGGGTAGAAATAGCTGTCCAGTCTGGGCCAATAGAAATCGCCATACAGAGAACGTGTCTCCATACGATCTATCAATTCGTGGGGAAGATCCCTAGTCCGCGTGGCTTGCATGGGTCTGACGGACCGATCCCTTTTCAGCCTCGCATGGCCGACGTCCTTCAAAAGATTAACGACGTTGATTGAAATCTAGTCACTGATTGCTGAAGATGGCGCACATCCTGGACACCGAATGTTATCTTGGCGCATTTGGTATCCCTTGGCATGCCAGATGCCCCATTGCGAATCTCATTTGTAACTGTGCCGCATCCTGATTAGCACCAACAGATTTTTCCATACGCGTCGTCCTTCAGCTCCATGTCAGCGACCCAATGACCCACCGATATTGTTCGCAGAAGCAGAGCACATGGTACAGATGATTGGAATTTGTACAATTCCGCCAGAAGCCGTTGGTTCGGCGTGCGACGAATAGTCATGCACGTCGCGGTGCAGAGTAGAGCCGCGCCAGCAAGGCTATCATCAACAACGGCGCTCAAAATTGGCGGTGCGCAGACTCGATACTAGCATCCTGCCGGACCAATGGATTCAGCTCCAGACAATCTGCAGATATCCTGCCGATGCGCATGACCCCTTCAGCATCTGTGACAGCCGGCCCCTATGTGACATTGTTGGCCTAGAAGCTGCTACACGACGTAGACGTCAAACAATACGTGGAATTGGAGTGCTGTTTGGAAATGAGTGCATACTCGGAGAACGGTCCAATGGCCACTTACAGAGCACCTCCCGCTCATCACAAACACGGACCAAATAGAGGTAGCAGTCGACGTAGCCTATCGTATCCAGTTAGCCAGCCGGTCAGGTCAAGGGATACTCTGGGAGAGCTAAGCCTTTCGCACCTATTCGACGACCGAGCAATAAGCTTTTGCCCAGATCCCTACCAAAAACCGGAGCCTTGACCGAGGGCAGGGGACTTGTACGTCAGCCTTCCCGGCGGAAACGCTAGTGAATCCTCGGTCGAGGAAATTGGATCTTCTGCTGCCGTTGTCGATGTGTTCCAGATATTCACGGGGAGCGGACCTTGCTTCTGCGTCGAAAACTGCCTTTTCTCAGCTAAGGAAAGCGAGCCGTCATGCGAGCTAATCTAGTAGTGGTAGGAGAAAGCCTTCCATGTAAGCACACACAATGGTCCGGGCTGCCGGTCTGGCGTGGGATTGGAGGGCACCATTCCATCCCAAGCTTCCTGGGCACAAACTATGCAGGGCTGTCTTGTTCTTTGGGAAGCGGATCACCTCCCCATTGCCACATGCCCGTGTACCTACCCAGCGGACGGAAACTTAAATTATTAAGGAGCTGTCCTCCCACAAAACGCCGTTGGTCCCGTCGTGGCTATTTCTCTGTCCCACACCTCTGCGTCTCTTCCCGCGGTGTGAGATCGGAGTGGTAAGAGCCTCTCCTTCGTCGACGTATCAGCCCATCATTCTTCTCGACCTACGCTATCCTCTCATACTTCCCAGGCTCCCGGACGAAACGAGCACATCACGATGTCCACCCCTCACGAGCCTGCGGCCGACAAGACGGCTGGAGGTAACTCTGCCTTTCACAATTTCCACAATGATTTTGTAAGTATCCAACCTCATCACATGTAGCAAATTAAGTCATACTGATGAGCTCCAAGGTCCATGTCCAAGACCCCAACGAGAGACGTCGCCTTGCCCTCGCAGAAATCGATAAGGCACCATTCGGCTGGTACCACGTGAGAGCTATATTGGTTGCTGGTGTTGGTTTCTTCACGGACTCATATGACATTTTCGCCGTGTCTCTCTTGACCATCATGCTTGGCATTGTATACTACCCTGGTGTCGGAACTATGCCAACCAAATCCGACACGGCCATTAAGTTGGCCACGAGCGCTGGTACAGTCGTTGGCCAGTTTGGCTTCGGTGCTCTTGCTGACATCGTACGTATTCCTAGAGCGATACTCGCCAGGGCTATTCACTTGGGCTGCTAGTCTACTAGATGCACTGTACTAATATTTGCACAGGTTGGTCGTAAGAGAATGTATGGTGTTGAGCTGATGCTTATCATCGTCGCTACCCTCGCCCACGCTCTCACTAGTTCCTCACCATCGGTCAATATCGTAGGCGCCATCATCTTCTGGCGTGTACTTATGGGCATTGGTATCGGTGGTGACTACCCGCTGTCATCCATCATCACTTCTGAATTCGCGACAACCAAGTGGAGAGGCGCTATGATGGGCTCTGTGTTTGCAATGCAGGGTATCGGCCAGCTCACCGCCGCGATCATCATGATCATCGTCACCACTGGCTTCAAGGACTCGTTGGAGACGTCCACCAATGTCTCTAACTGCACAGGTGACTGTGCCGTTGCCGTCGACAAGATGTGGCGTGTTTTGATAGGCTTTGGTGCCGTGCCTGGATGTATTGCCCTCTATTACCGTCTTACAATTCCTGAGACACCCCGTTACACTTTCGATGTTCAGAGGGACGTGGAGAAGGCCGACCAAGACGCGAAATACTACGTCTCCGGAAAGCGTGGTGAAGCTAATGTCGACGAGATCGCGCGTATCGCCGCTGCGAAGAACGCCAACGAGATGCAGATTCCCAAGGCCGGCTTCAAGGACTTCATGCGCCACTACGCTGTGCCCAAGAACGGCTTGGTGCTCGCCGGCACTGCGCTCTCGTGGTTCTTCCTGGATGTTGCTTATTATGGTCTCTCCCTCAACAACGCTACCATTCTCGGCGCTATTGGGTATTCGACCAAAAACGTTGCGACTACATACGAGTATCTTTACAAGACGGCTGTCGGCAACTTGATCATTGTGCTTGCTGGCGCTGTGCCCGGTTACTGGGTCACCGTCGCGACGGTCGACACTATTGGGAGAAAGCCCATTCAGCTGGGAGGCTTCTTCATTCTCACGGTGCTATTTGTTGCTATGGGTTTTGGCTACAATAACTTGGGAGCGAATGGACTGCTGGGTATCTACGTCGTGGCCCAGTTTTTTTTCAACTTCGGCCCCAACGCGACAACTTTCATTGTGCCCGGAGAGTGCTTCCCAACCAGGTACCGTTCTACTTCGCACGGTATCTCCGCCGCATCTGGCAAGATCGGCTCCATCATCGGTGAGATTTGTCCCTTCATATTCATAGTGATCAAGTTCAAGAACACAAGAACCGAATGCTGACATCAATTTGTCTTTAGGCCAAGGTGCTATTGCTCCTCTCCGAACCCGTGGTGCGACCAGCACCAACGCCAACCCGTGGCTCAATCACGTCCTCGAGATTTACTCGCTGTTCATGCTTCTCGGGTGTTTCTCGACCTTGCTGATTCCCGAGACCAAGAGGAAGACGCTCGAGGAACTCTGCGGCGAGGATGACTACGCCACGTCAACGCACGAGCACGGCTTGTCCAGCACCAGGGAGGGGATTTTGGAGAAAGACCGCTCCGGAACTCCGGCGGAAAGTCTCTAAACAAACTTGACATGGTGGAAGAAACGGAAGACAAAAAACCCCTCGCATTCGTGTCGTCATTGTCGGTTCTGGCTGGCCAGGCGGGCTCAGCATGTTAGACTCGCTTGCAGGAGTTACCAACCGACACGAACTTTGAAGAGTAGTGTATACCCTCACTACTCCACATGATTTACTTTCTTAGCGCACAGCATCAATTAGAACGCGAAACGGCTTGGTTTTGAAAAGGTTCTTGTCTGTAACACGAGGGCACTGGAGACGTGACTAGCCTGAATTCTGTTTGGAAGTATGAGTCTTGCCATCGGCTACTTGGGGAGTTGGCATATAGTCGTTATGGTTCCCTCATAGCAGCATTTGTTCTTCCCTCTAGGTATCCCCTTTGGTTAAGAAGAATACCAATGGCGAAACTCTGACAAAATGGAATGTGCAGTCGAGAAGGATCGAGTAATCAATGCCAAGCTTCAAGACCGCCTGAGTTGGACTTGTCAATTCGTGGACTGTCAGTCATCATTGGCAGTGTTCTCACTCTAACTGCCATCCACAGAGAGGAGAAGCTCCTTCATAAGGTGATTGTAGTAATAGGGCTTGGGCTTTCTTACTTATCAATGAACCCCGTTTGTCCTAGTCGTGCCATTCGGCCTAAGGCCCCCAAAGATTATGTCGAACCTCTCCGCCGCATCCTTGACACAATCATGTTCATATATCATCTTCTGAACATCTGGGCTCGCCCATTTATCAGGTATCGCACCCTTGCCCGTCTTATGGTCCCGAAACTGCCGATCCCGCTCCTCCTTTGCCTTGCCCTCGCCCAAATGCAGCTGCCGGCCGCTGTACGCCGCCATGTCAACCAGCGTGGTTGTGCGATCCTTGCGCATCAGCTCGTATGTCTTGAGCGCCCGGCAGATGGTCTCGGGCCTGGTGTCTGGTATCCTACTTAGCACCTCTGCGATCACCGCGCCATCCTCGATGCTCATCGCCGCGCCCTGGGACAGATGCGGCAACGTAGGGTGGCACGCATCGCCGAGCAAGCCCACGGAGCCGACGCTCCACGTGCTCAGCGGCTGGATCTGTCGTAGTTTCCACTCGACGACCTCGCCGTCCGGTACGAGATCCAGCATGCGCTGCACCAGCGGGCAAAAGTCCTCGTAGACCTTCATCATTTGCGGCTTCGAGCCTGTAGTGGTGTATGTGGCGCTGACGCCCTTGGCGAAGTTGGTGTCGGGCTGCGCGGATGACATGTTGTAGATGGTCTTGTTGGCCACGGGATACGCGATAATGTGGCGCTTCTCGCCGATCCACCGCACCACGCAATTGCTGTCAATCAATTCCTTCATCTCCGGGTCGTGTTCCATGTCCGCGCGGTTGAGCATGATGCGGTAGCAGGCTTGGCCAGTATCGGCTTCGAGGGACTCCTCGCCTATTTCGGACAAGATAGCCGTGCGAGTGAGGGACTTGATGCCATCAGCCCCAACAAGGACATCATGCGTAACTTGGTAGGGGGAACCATTGTGAGGGGTTAGAGTGATGGTGGGTTTGGGCTTGAAGGCATCTACACTTGTGAGTGGATGACCCAGCTTGAATTTAATGGCGGACTCGCGCTTGCACCCTTCGTACATTCCACCAGCAAGGTCGGCGCGGTGGCCGGTGCAATGTGGGTAGCCGTACTTGTCCTCTATATCTGGCATTTCGACGTGGGCAAGTTCTTGATTCGTACTACCCTCTGCTCGGAGGAATCTCAACATTGTTAGTTCCTCGAGCGATGGAACTGGACTGCGCGCGTTGCTCTCAGCCAGCGCATGTGCGCGCACTCACGTCTTATGCTTGTTTCCTGAACGTTCGTGGCTGACGGGTAAATGTCCTTCCAGCACCCTAGCCGGTCCAAAATCCGGGCCATGTTGGGGGCCAGCTGGATGCCGGCTCCAACGAAACCAAGACCCGGCGCATGCTCGTAGACGGTGATGTCTCTAAAACCATTCTTTGCGAGAGCCAGGGCACACCCCAGGCCACCCATGCCTATATTCGCGACCAGTCAGTCATCGGTCACGGTAAGAAATATGTATTTTGCGGATAAAACCTGCCCGCGCCGATGACGGCAATACTCAAGTCGAACTTATCGCTCATTCCGTCTGCTTCCTTACTGTGGAAGGAAGTGTAAGGCTCGGACCTAGGAGGAAGGACCAAGTTGAGAGTAGAGGAAGGACACAAAACTTGAGTGTTTGTTGACGCGCAATAGGAATCAGGATCAGATATGAGCACTAGGTGAAGTGACCGGCAGGGGGCTAATTGACGAGCCTTAGGACAGGCGGTACGGGAACACTATGTAGGTCTATAAATTGGGAATCATTAGGGAAAAGAAAGAATACTGTGCGGAATATTAATTAGTCCCGTAGGTGGTGAGAAGCGAAAGTAAGTAATGCCTTTGAATAAAATTGCGGCCAGTATGGATTCTCGGTGGCTAGAATATCATACCGAGACCTGCGTGGTAGAGTCAAGGTGCGGGGAGCACTGTATCGGGCGGATGGCGGGCAGCTCAACGACTGTTCACGTGTCACAATATAGAGAGAGATGAAGCTCGAGTCTGTTTGGATGCAAAAGAATGGCCGATGAGAGAGAAAGAGAGAGAGACTCTGAACTATGGACCAAGCCTTTCGGTAGTTGTGCTCTTGCTTGGCCCCCGGCTGTGCATAACAGAAGCGCTCACTGGCCACGTTCCTAAGGGAAAGCCGTACTGGGAAATATACTCGACTCTCAAGTGAATCATCGACTTAGTGAAACCTGGAAGCCGCCTTGCTCCTCTGATAGCACGCTATATGATTGTCTGGTTCGCGGTATGTGGATTAGTGGTACTCAAGTGCGCAATCGATAGGTGATGCGTGACGATTCATCTTGGATGGAAGCTCTGGACGAATAAGCAAGTGACAGCAGCCGGTGCAGTGTCCCGCTCATTCTATGTCGACCAGAGTTTCAGTACTAGCACGTGGTTGTTGATGCACGAAATCCCGGGTTGCCGGTAACGGCACTCGGTCCAATAATAGCCCGGAAATAGGCCGTGCGTGCATCTGACGGCCAAACTCTAATAAGCATGACGGGAATTGTTAGACTGTCAGGACTGTCGGACTGTCAGAACTGTGTGGCTGCCTCTGACGGCGGGCCGGCGCGATGTGAGACATTAGATCCATTTCATTGTTCGTTATTCATTGTTTATCCTCCTGAGGAAATGAAAAGGTTGGTGGATTGCGGCTAGGCTGGCAGGCTGGGCTAGGCTATGCGGCTGTGCGGCTTTGCGGCTGTGCAGACACGAACCATACCGCAGATCGCCTATAGTACCCGAGTCAACAAGCGGCATCAATGTGAAGCAGCCAAGCAGTCTTTTGGTGGAGCCGCCGTGCATTGTTACAGATTGAAGCATAAGAACACCGTACCATTGGGACTGAGTACGCAGTACAGTCATGCCGTCGTGTGACTTTAGCAGACAACTTGCCGGGGGGTGGCAACAAGCCAACTTTCCAAACTCGGCCATGACACGGTTTGATGGGTAATTAGTAGTTTTTGTTGAAGTTGTCACAGGACAAAGAGGAGACTATCATGTGAAATTTTCGATTCCCAGCAAATTGCCCACTTATTTACTGCAGCGGACAGACGCTATATTGCACTCCTCACAACCCCTCCCCCCCATATATATATACTATGTATACATCTGATTGCTAAATATAGCAATGGTTCGAAAATTGAGTTAAATCGACCTAATCAAGAAGCCCTAGTTATTTATTGTTGTTACTTAGACCATCCATAGTATTTGGCTTGCATTGAAGGAACGGGTTTCTTCTCGACCCGTATAATGTGTAAATTCGCTGACTTTTTTTTTTGGCAGTCTGCTACCAAATTTCACCACTTCCAACGCCGTACGGGCTTTGATCGAGGCCACCTTAATTCCCCTCATCCGAATTATAGGAAAAATCAAATGGGTTTACATCAGTGTAATAAGTTGTACGGTCTCACTGGCCTCGTAACACCTTCTGCATCCGTGACTGGGTCTGAAAGTTTGACCACTATCACATCGGCTGTATAGTCCCACATCATGGATCCTGGGGGTCCGGGGGATTCTGGAATACTGCGGTATGCTATGCGTGAACTCTTGCACTCCAAATGCTTCCTTTCGTAGCTTAATGAAGTCCAATCAAACTTTGATGCCCTCCAGAGCCGGCACAAATCTTCAAGGAGCGGATTCAAACCCTCGCGCGATCCGTGAACTACCTGGCAATGTGACTGCCGTTCTCTCCATCGCCCATCCTCGAAGGTCATCTCGGATTGGTCACATTTAATATTCTGCACATAAAATTCACTGTCAGTTCCTAATCGTCTATAAACTCTATACCAGCCACACTCGAAGATGCACTCCGGAGGCGCCTACCCTCGCTCATCCGCAACAATAATAAACGCCCCAGTCCTAAGCTTGTCGTCCTCAAGCTCGCCTGATTCTCTATGCGACAGAATCTTTTTTCTAAACTCCTTAAAGTCCGCTGGTGGGTCAAGAGCCGTCTCTTCGGGCTTCAGTCTGCGCTGCACAAACGCCCAGATCCAATCGTAGGCAATGACGCCGTTAGATGATTCGATGTAACTGTATCTGAATGGCATGAACAGTCGTGTCTTTCCCCCTGCTTTTCGACGCAGCAGTGCTGTGACTTTGTTGATTCTGTCGTCGTAAAATGGTGGGGGAGCCCGTGCAGGGACGCTCGTGCTCTTCGGGGGTGCCGCTGGTGGCGAGGAAGGCGTCCAGGCTGGAGAGGCGGACTTTGAAGCCGCGAAGGAGGGTGATGGCTACCACAGCGACAGAGTTCGTGGTTAGAATCATTGTAGGAGAATGGACTGAGGTTTAATTCGGGGGAAGAGGGATGTGCGATTTCTGGCGCGGACGGATTGAGTGTAGGTCTATAAATGCTAAAGCCTTTCTCAATTTGAGCCTCGGCGTAGCGAGAAAGTATAGTCATCCGGCTGCCTTCCAACGGTCCCAGCTAACTAGGCTATCCAATTAAGAAATCAAGAGGTGAAAATCTAACCTCCTAAGGTGGTCTAGCAGTCCGGTCTCTGTGAAGGCCAAGATGTCCATTATCTATAGCAGTGCGTGCTCAAGGACTCTGTGAAAAGAATTCAATAGATCCGCCCGCGGTACTTATAGGCGGGCCCATTCCCACTGCGACGGCATTCAGAAGGAGATTCTTCAACGCGCCCCAGTATGTAACGCTTCCCAATTCTTAACTTCCTGGCCTTACCACCCTGCGACAGCGTTGACGTGTGGAGCGAGCTTATCAGATGCCGGCTTGCCTAGAGAAGCACAGAATGGCTCCCAGCCATCTTCCACAGTCCACTCTCAGGAATCTCGAATGTCGAAGGGCCACAAGGCCTGTGGGCCGGCCCATGACTAGCCTGTCGGCGCATCGCCCTTCAGCAAGGGTCGCGGATGAACGGCCTTTCTCATCCAATCAAGCCAAACCATCCCGGCATCCAGCGCGGGAGGCCTGACTAACAGGGTAGTTATGCACTATGGTACGAGCTGAATGTGCAGGGGCGTGTGTGGGGTGGAGGGCGAGTCGGATTAGCCGCCGACGTCACAAGAAGGCCCTTGCCAAAGAGCTCGTCGCCAATCGCCAATTTGCTGCTAATTTGGCTGTTGCATTTTCCCTGTTTGCCGTTTCATATCAACCTTAGACCTTGAGCTGCCACTCACCCAACTCTAGTCTCTCTTCACTCAAGAGGACAGAGCCTCGAACCTCGAACCTCGAACCTCGCAGCTCTTCCGTACGCCGAGCATCCAGATCCTAGATTGAAGACTGTTTTGATTGACCAGCTTCGACAGCAGACTCACTAATCGAACAGAGCTACCTGTTGTTCTCGCCTCCATCCTATCTTTGAACATTTGAAAGAAACCGCAGAGTTCCAGAACAGCCCACATACGGGTTGGGGCGCTTTCGGGTCCGTTTTTTATTTTTATTTCGACAACCACAAACCATTCATCCAATCCCTCCCTTTGTCCACTCTCTGCTGGCCACGAAAGAATGCAGTGACTGACAATCACTTCAGGGGGGCCGATCTTTATCAATCCAGCCTCTGTGACGGTAACAATTACAATGTTGCCCCTCGCCTAAGTCATCCCTTCCTACGTCGACTCCTGACTCCGAATATCGTACACGGCTACATCACGCAACACATATACACAACACACAACCTCATCACCACGCAACCCTGTGATTGGCAGCTTCTGTAATACTCCTTGTCACACTCTTCGCCAAATCTGTATACATGATCTTGACCGCAATCGCTACGACGTCTCCCTTATCCAGCAACTGCGCCCACATTCCCCCGCCTAAAGGGTTCACGCCCTCGGCAGCTCTGTTAGAATGTCTACCAACATCACCAGCAGCACCGACGCGGGTACCGCCCAAGCCTACTCTGGATATGGCTTGGAAGAATTCCTAGCATCCCTTGCAGTCTCCGCCGCTGTAGCTGGCGTACAGATTGGGTTATTTTTTCTTTTGAGGAATAAGCTTGCACGTATTTACAAGCCCAAAACGTTTCTGGTACCAGAACGAGAGAGGACGTAGGTTTCCCACTTGACTTGGTTTCTTTTAATGAGCTGCTTGGAGACTCTGGCCATACTGACATTGAAAGCGATCCACCTCCTCGTGCACCATGGGCTCTTGTGACAGGTCTCATGGCGGTACCCGACCGATCAATCATCAACAAATGCGGCCTCGACGCGTATTTCTTTCTGAGATACTTAAAGACTCTTCTGGTCATATTCGTTCCCCTGGCATGCATCGTTCTGCCCATCCTGATTCCAGTCAATTTTGTCGATGGCATTGGTACGAATCTATGGTCCAATTCCTCAACAAATGACACCAATTCTGTCGTTGGATTGAGTGTGCTGGCGTGGGGCAATGTCAAGTCCGAACACAGTGAACGCCGTTGGGCGCATCTCATACTTGCCTTATTCGTCATTATTTGGGTCTGTTTCGTCGTTTTCTCGGAAATGAGGGTTTACGTCAGGGTGAGGAGTGTGTCCCTTGCTCCCTGCTGTTGAAGATTGCTAAAATGTATGATTATTTAGGTCAGACAAGATTGGTTGACAAGTGCTGAGCACCGCCTCCGAGCCTCAGCTACCACCGTACTGGTATCTTCTATTCCAAGGAAGTGGCTGACTGAATCAGCGTTGCGTGGGCTGTTCGATGTGTTTCCTGGCGGAATTAAGAATATCTGGCTGACACACGACTTGACCGCGCTGCTCGACAAGATCAAGAAACGAGAAAAGGTTCACGCTCAACTCGAGTCTGCTCAAAGCGACTTGATTCGGGAGTGCAAAAAGAGACAGCTGAAGCAGCGTCAGAAGGATGAGAAGAAGCAACGCAAACAGATGCGGACCGACAAACCTACCAAAGCGCAGCTCGCCCAGAGGCAGAAGGATGAGGATCGAGAGGCCATGCGAAAGGCTATGGCCGATGAGGGTCTCGAGAGAGGCGACAATGCCGCGGAGGTTACCGATGTTCCGGACGAGCAACCGGTCCCAGAAGAAGACGTCCCTTCTCGGCCTCTAGCCAATTTGAATGTACTAGGCGGCTTGAACAAAGTCGGGCGAGTTTTCAAGGACGGTGCGACTGTGGTGGGAAGAGCTGGTCATGGGGTCAAAGACGGCTTTACTGTCGTTGGGCAAGGAATCACGGCTGTCGGTGAAGGCATCGACCACGAAGTGGATCGGAGCGGTGGCTTCCACCACATCCAGACTGCAGCCGGTCCCTCTGCAGCATATCCAACTATACCTGGTCGACGCACTCCCATCAATCGAAATTTGGAGCTTGATGGCGACAAACCCAAGGTGTCTTTTGCGTCCGAGGACACTGCAGGTCGATCCGATTACTCCACGTCGAAGCTCTCCGACCAGCAAGAGTTAACGCCCAGAGACAATGGCAACACAACCCGTACTGAAGACAATATAGCCGCGATGATCATTACCGAGCCGACGAGGTGGTATCAGTTCTGGAAGGCTCCCTCAGGAGGCTACGCTTCGCCTGTTCCTCAAGGTGGCGCAGAACCTGAGAAGAATGATCAGCCATTTTGGACCAAGGTCAAATCGCACATTCCTTTCATGGGTCCGGACGAAGAGCCTGTTGAATACCCTCCATATGTCAACCCCGGCCAGCAAGAAGAATTTCAAGAGTCTGCGGGTCCAGAATGGGAAAAATGGATCAAGCCCAAAGACCGCCCACATCATCGCTTGCCTCTCCTCGAATTTACGCCTGGCTGGCTACCGGGCCTTCCTTTCATTCATAAGAAGGTTGACACTATCTATTGGTGCCGACAAGAATTAGCGCGACTTAATGTTGAGATTGAGGAGGACCAGAAGAACACTGACAGGTTCCCCTTGATGACATCGGCGTTTATCCAATTTCACAACCAATCAGCTGCTCACATGGCCTGCCAATCTGTAATTCACCACGTGCCCAAGCACATGGCACCCAGAGTGGTTGAAATAAATCCCGATGACGTTATCTGGGACAACATGGCGATGGTCAGTATATATGCGCTTCGGTTCCCCTTGAGTAATCTGGATGATTGGATGACTTGCTGACCTGAATCAACAGAGCTGGTGGATGCAATGGGGCCGCGTTGTCATCGCCTGTGCAGCGGTCGTTGGGATGGTCGTTCTTTGGGGTTTTCCCGTGGCCTTCTCCGCTTCGCTGTCGGAGATCGACACCTTGATCACCAAGTATGCCTGGCTCAAATTCCTATCTGCAAACGCCAATGTCTACAAGTTCGTCAAGCTGGCCGCTGGTGTTCTGCCGCAAGTGTTCTTGGCCGTCATTCTTGCCTTGGTACCCATCATACTCAACTTTATTGCCGGGTTTCAAGGGACAAAGACGGGGGGATCCCGTTCGGAATGGGTGCAGATATACTACTTCCTCTGTGAGTATCTGCCATGAGCTATGTACCCTGATTCCACGCGCTGACCCTCGTAGTTCTTTTCGTTGAAGTATTCCTTGTCGTGTCAATTACTTCCGGAGCTTTGCAGACCCTCGTGGACGTTGCGGGAAATATAGAAAGTTTGCCGACGCTTCTGGCACAGAATCTCCCGGATGCTTCGAACTACTTTTTTTCGTATCTGTTGCTTCAGGGCGCATCAGTTAGCTCTGGAACACTCTTGCAGGTCTCAGCCTTGGTACGTGCGAACTACTAAAGTGCCCCCTTCCCGGGTTTCCTTTCCCCTTCCCGTTGCATTGCTGCGAGCGTTGACCACGTGTTTACTTCGAACGGTTTCTGTCTCATGGCCTTAATGTTTCAACTTGTATAAGAGCGAAGCACTAATTCACAACAGGCTGTTTGGTACCTCCTCTCGAGAATTCTTGATAGCACTGCGAGGGCGAAATTTAAACGACAAACCCAGCTTCCCCAAGTAAAATGGGGTTCTTTCTTTCCCGTTTACACCAACTTTGCATGCATCGCCCTGGTGTTCTCGGTTATTGCTCCGCTCATGAGTCTTTTCGCCATTCTGAACTTCAGCATGCTGTGGTGTGCGCACCGCTACAACATGCTGTATGTCACGCGGTTCAAGACCGACACAGGGGGGGTGCTCTATCCTCGAGCTTTGAACCAGATGTTTACTGGACTTTACGTCATGGAACTGTGTTTGGTTGGACTTTTCTTCTTGGTACAAGACGACAACGGGGAAGTCTTGTGCTACCCACAAGCCATTATCATGATTGTGTCGATATTCCTGACGGCCCTGTATCAGATCATGCTAAACCGGGAGTTTGGCCCACTAATGCGTTACCTACCGATCACTTTCGAGGACGAAGCTGTACTTCGCGATCTAGCATTTGAGAAAGCACGTCTAGAGCGTGAAAATGCCAAGAGGGAGGAGGAGAGGCGACAAAGGCGACTCGAGGCAGGCTCCCTTCAAGACGACAATGATTTTATCGCGGAAGAAAAGGTCGACGGTGATGCGAATGGCGATGCAAGTCGGCCTGGCAGCACAAGGAGCGATAATGGACAGTACGAGATGAACGACCTCCGATCATCGCAAGAGAAGACGGGCACAGTGAAGTCACATCGAAAGAATATGATGTCTTCGGGTGGCGGCAGCATCATCAAGCACACGGTCAAGCACTCGATGACGTGGGCCCTTGAGGGTGGTAATGCGGTCAAGAACTTTGCCATCGACGCGCCAGGGCAGAGGATGAAGGAGCACGCGGGCACCAGGCGGAGAAAATTTCAGAAGGATCTCGAGAACCAGCGCGCCATAGGAGACGCGCTCTTCGGAGGGTTCGCCGACGAAATCGATGATCTGGATCCCGCGGCGAGAGACGAGAAGATTCGCAAGGCTTTCACACATTCGGCCCTACGAGTGCGTCGGCCCGTCGTGTGGATTCCACGTGATGACATTGGTGTTTCGGACGACGAAGTGCGGCGTACGAACATGTACAGCGACCACATTTGGATTTCAAATGTGGGGACGGCGCTGGATTCAAGGTGTCGTGTGGTATACGGGCAGGCACCCCCCGATTTCTCCGAGGAGGATCTCATTCAACTATGATTGAGAACGATGATTATCGTTCTTGCATTGTTCTGAATTGAAACGAATGCTTAGGATGCGTACTTTATACCCAGCTAACAGGAGTTTGGTGTTTTGGACAGGCACTAGCTGCACGCACTCATATTCAGTCAGCATTTCATTGCGTGGCAGCATTTGCATAGCATTAGAAGGCATCGTCACAGCATCAATAGACTCCTCAAGATCATTAATAGACTCCTCAAGATCATTCAAGGCTTTCACTTCATCTATACTGGTGATCTTTGCTCCATCGTAGTTGCACCCCAATGACTATAACGTTTGAAGTAGCACCCCGGGCACAATTTAAGTGCAGATGTCAACATTGACCTCCGAAGATACGGGCGACAATTTTGACATACTTAGGTATCTTAGGTAGGTATGTAAAGGACAATAAAGTGCCTGCTGTGCTGGGTAAGGTGTAATTTTACCGCGATGCGGAGAAGCCGCTTACTCCACTGAACCTAGGCAAGCAGTAACCTTAAGCTGCAGGGACTGAAAGTAGCTCAAGGCTTGTCCCGAGATCTCTGGACCGCGGCTCGCAAACGCATGAATTAACTTTCATCTCACCGAGTATGTTGGAAGGACCCGCTAGTACATGTACAATGCGGTTCTCGTCTGCACAAACTCTGCTTGGCTCTTGAGTAAACAACACATGCTGGCCGAGCGCTCGGCTTGCACTCTTTGTCTTCTGCCACTGGCCGTGAACTCTTCGAGCCTTCCGACTTCAGCGATTCGAGTCTCCGCAGCACGGATGCCTGCATACCCGAGGGCGACATTGTCACAGCCTCAGGCACGCGATATGCGCTGAGCCACCCGCGCAGCCCAAAGGCGTCACGCTCCTTCGTAACCCTCGATCGCGCAAACAATTGGGCGCCTCCGGCAAAGTCGGGTCTCTCGCGGGACGCACCTGCAGTGCCACCGACCGCAAGCGCAAACATGCGGCCCAGGCTTGACCCGGAGCTTGGGGTTACCAAGAAGGATGACGACCTCTTCGTCAAAGGTGCCCGACTCTCGACCGGATGGCGAGCGAGAGGTTCTCCGAGGATCCCTCCCCGAAAGACATTCAAGCGACTTGGACTGGTCTGCCTCCTGGCTGCTGCCGTCTACCTATTCGTACACAACATACCCACAGATCTAGGGCCCCAAGACAGGCGGCATCCAAACTATGCGTACAGTGGTGCAAGACAGCCGAGCCCTCCAATCCCTCCCATACCGCACGAGATAGTCGAACCACCGCCCCCAGCGCTGGCGACTCGAGAATACGATGGACCCCTCAGGTTTCTGAACTTGGCGGAGTCCCTCCACGCTATCAGCGAGACAAAGGGGTCGTCTCAGAACAACAGAAATGTTTTGTTTATGGCGTCAAGTATTCAGAGTGCGAATAAGTTGCTTCCAATTGCATGCCAAATGGGCAGGGAATTGCGATCCTATGTTCATTTTGCGTTGGTATCGCGCGACGAAATAGCACTAGACCAACTGCGGGATATCAATGGCATTGGCGAGGGTTGCCAGGTCATCTTTCATGGTACTAAACCTTTGCAAGCAACGTGCTCGTGTTACCTTTGCTAAAAAGATATAGATGCCCGTCCTGAATTCTCCAGCGTTTCCACGGATGAACGCTTCGAGAAAGGAATTGGTCGAGCCCTCTACCATATCAACAACTATATGCACCCACAAGCGATTCTCGTGGACGCAGAGGCTGAGCCACTGCTTTTCCTCAAAGCAGCGCGGGAACACGTGGCAAAATTGCGCTTGCCAGCACCTGTCATCGAGATTCCAGCAGGTGCGGAAGACCGCCTGTCCTGGATCACCAAACTTGATGCCGCATCACTGCTGCAGTGGAATCGACTGAAAGTCTATATTTTGATCCATGCGCATACCGATGCCTCCGGCAGCCTCATTAGGCTGCTTCGGTCTCTGAGTGAAGCCGACTTCACCGCATGTGCCGTCCCTCATCTCACTATTGAGCTACCGGAGCAAATCGACCCACCTACAAGGCAGTTTCTGGCGGATTTTCAATGGCCGCCTCGAAGTGCTCAGAATCCAGAAGGTACCAGCCAGCTTACATTGAGACACCGAATTTCGAGACATGGACTAAGCGAGGAGGAAAGCTCAGTTCGCTTTTTGGAGAGCTTCTGGCCTGCAAACCCTGAGTTCTCTCACGTTCTTGTCCTGTCGCCGCAGGTCGAGTTATCACCAAATTTCTTTCATTACCTCAAGATGGCGATCCTTGAATATCGCTACTCGACTCAGGCCATCGCTCAAAGTTGGGGCAAGAGGCTCTTGGGGATCAGCCTGGACGTGCCGTCCACGCACACCAGCGGATCCTCGTTTACGCCTCCAACCAGAGCACCAGTGGACTCCGGCCGACCCGGTTCGCAACCCAATACCGGTGTTCAGACCTCTTTCCTATGGCAAGCGCCAAATAGCAATGCGATCCTTTTCACAGGTGAGAAGTGGGCAGAGCTTCACGGTTTTGTTTCGCAGACATTGGAAGCGCAACATGCCTCAAGCAGTCCTCTGGAGCTTCTGATTGAGAAGTCAGTGAGCAAGGACTATCCAGCCTGGATGGAGCATGTCTTGCGGCTCTGCAGGGCACAGGGCTATTGGACTATGTATCCAAGCGCACAACTGGCAGCGAATCTGGCGACCATCCACCGCGAATTAAACCATCGACCGGAAGAGTACGAGGATGGTGGTGTGATTTCGAAGCACGATGACGAGGATGAGATTATCATTCACAAAACCTCATTGCTGGATAGCCTGCCGAACAACGGGTTGCTACCGCGCTTCCAGGAGATGCCCCTTTTGACGTGGGAAGGCTCCAGGACCACGGTCCAGGAGCTGGATGAGGCTGCAGTTGGGTATGCGACCCAATTCAGGAATACGGTTGGCGGATGTGAGGGCATCAAGATGCCTCAGACAGCTGGGTTTCTATTTTGTAAAGGCGAGGATGGTATATAGCTGGGCACGGCGTGGCACGGTAAAGCATGGGATAGCCAAGCTCGGAGTACCGGTGTTCAGAGCATATAACATTCGGAGTCTGTACTTGAGCTGGACAGTCATGTGAATGTAAATGTCGCTTGGGTGAGATGAGTATCTAAGGTACCATGGACTCCACAGGCGATTTTGGAGCGGTCACACGACAAATATGACTCTGGCTCACAGTCCAATTATGTTTGTATTAATTGTCAGATTTCCGGACCTATGCTCATAACAAAAGGGTTGCACTGCGCTCAAATCTTTACATGGGTTAGCGTCGCACAAGATTGCTGTAAATGTTCAGGCTTGAGGAAGTTGTAGTTCTCCCTCTGCGTAGGTGTGATTTGGGGGGCCGTTGTTCAGCCAGGGGTCGGAGGCTTGACTAAGCCATGCACCAAGCGCGAGCATCTAGGAGACACGGTTGACACGTCCGAGTATCAGAAGCTCTTCCCTGTCCTTTATTAACCTGACTTTCTACAGCACTCCTTTCCGCCGATCAAAAGAGCACTTTGACAGATTCTCCACGCTCCTTTGCCTTTCGCATTTCTCTAGCCCTTTTAATACTCTTCCGTGATGGCCAAGAAGACCGCCACCACCAAGGACACCTACTCGGTGATTCTGCCCACCTTTAACGAGCGCCAGAACCTCCCAATCATTACCTGGCTCATACAGAAGACCTTCTCCGAACAGTAAGTAGATATGCGAAGGGTTGGAATCGCTATTGAATGCTGCTAGCTCATGCTATATCTCCTAAATTACAATGCACGAGGACAATCGCTAACCGCCCCTTTTCTCCAGCAACCTCGACTGGGAACTCGTCATCGTCGATGATGGCTCCCCCGACGGCACCCAAGAGGTCGCACAGCAGCTTGTGAAAGCTTACTCTCCTCACGTCATCCTCCAGACCCGCGAAGGCAAGCTCGGCCTCGGCACCGCATACCCTCACGGCCTCCAGTTCACCAAGGGCAACTTCATCATCATCATGGACGCCGATTTCTCCCACCACCCCAAGTTCATTCCCCAGATGATCGCACTCCAACAAGCCCACGACTATGACATCGTGACGGGCACCCGCTACGCCCCCGAGGGCGGTGTCTTTGGCTGGGACCTGAAGCGCAAGTTGACGAGCAAGGGCGCAAATATCTTTGCTGACACGGTTCTGCGGCCCGGTGTCAGTGATTTGACGGGCAGCTTTCGTCTGTACAAGCGGCCGGTGCTAGAGAAGCTGTTTGCTACTACTGATGTACGTGGATTTAGCATGCAGATGGCGCTGGCGGTCACCGCGAAGACGATGGGCTATTCAATTGGCGAGGTGCCGATTACCTTTGTCGACCGTGTCTACGGTGACTCGAAGCTGGGCGGCGAGGTGAGTATTGTCGAAAGATTGACCCTTTGTGCTGCGACCCAAGCTGATCTGCCTGACTAGGAAATCGTGGAGTATGCCAAGGGTGTGTTCGAATTGTGGGCAAAGGTCTAAGGTTCCTTTGCAAGCGCATCAGCGCGCACAAGATACCATTGTCGAGATTGCTGGCACATTTGGAGTTTTCAGGGCTTGGAGTTTGGGGGCATATACGGCAGGAAGCGCAATGAACCTTGATAGGGCACAGCCATGGGCTGGAATTTGTCAACTTCTGGCCGAGCTTGGTACCTCGAGGTCGAGGAGTGGTGCCAGATCATCGCACGATGCAGATCGGCCCTTGGATGCTGAACTGACAAAATGTAACACGCATCGTCGAGGCACACCTCCATGTTACCGGCCAAACCTAAACAAAACGCTTTGCATATAAGCGAACCAACATTGCAACTTCGCTCTACATGTTCCTACCGCCTGTGACCATGATTGTTTGGCCTGTCACGTATGAAAACAACGGGCTGCAGACAGCTAAGACCGCCGACGCCGCCTCACTGGCATTCCCAGGCCTCCTCAACGGAATGTCCAGGTGCTGGTCTCTTGTGGCCTGCTGCGCCTGCGGGATACCCAGCGCAATCTTCTCACCATTGGGGCCCGTAACGGTCGCGCCCTTCTCTTTGGCCTGTGTGAGCCTAGTCAATATGTACCCAAAAGCCACCGTATTCGACCTCACCCCGTATGCGGGGCCCCATTCTTTTGCAATTGTCTTGGTCAGCCCCGTCACGCCCGCCTTGGCCACTGCATAGTTTGCCTGCCCGGCATTCCCATGAATCCCGCTCGTGCTCGAGATATTCACGATACACCTCGGCTCCCCGTCCTTGACACGAAAGTACGGCGCCGCCGCACGGACAAGCTGGAAAGGCGCCTTGGTGTGCAGATCCATGATGGTATCCCACTGCTTGTCGCTCATCTTGTGAATGACCCCGTCGTACGTATACCCGGCATTGTTCACAATAATGTGGATTTTGCCCATGCCGAACTCTGCAGATTTCTTGACCAGTTCCGGAATGTAAGCGGCGTCGAGCATGTCCCCGGGTACGGCGAGGGCTCGCCCGCCGGCGGCATTGATGCTGTCTGCGACGGCGCGCGCTTTGGCGCCGTCAATGTCGCTGACAATGACCTGTGCGCCTTCGTTGGCGAAAAGGCGGGCGGCTTCTGCGCCGATGCCTTGGCCTGAGCCAGTGATGATGGCCACTTGCCCTGCTAGGAGGCCGCTGGGAAAGTTAAGGTGGGCAGCGATTTGGGAAATGCGACTGGAGGCCATTTTGGATGGGAGGACTCCTTGAAAGGCAGAAGAAGTAGTTGAATTTATTTGGTCTAGTGGAGACTGAGAGTCATCCCCCTCTATTCTGGGCCATTCATTGTAATTATATAAGGCAGTACCGAGGTTCTATTCTAGTTACATGAGAACTGGACCGGCTGGTATTCTTCCCCGCATCGGTTTGACGCGCCCATAAAAGCGGCGACCCGAGGCTGAGAATATCCCAGAGGGGCATGCTTACCAGGCTGAATCTGGCTCCTGATATATCTTCTCTCAAACTGCCCTTTGTCGCGTTTGAAGAGGGCATAACTCATAACCCTAGGTATACTTTGTATAGAGACTTGGTGTGGTTAGTGTTTCCCTATATGTGCTTGCGGATCATGACATATGTAATATAGCACAAGGCATGCTTGGCCTCTGGACTTGGGAAAAAGGATATGCAGAGGGATAACAAAAAAAAAAATCGACAAAAATTAGACCAGGGTTAACAGCTGCTCAATTCCATAGTCTTATACTAGAATCCAGGTGCTCTATTGGATACATAAGTAGATGCATGTCTCATGACTTGTTGCAAATTGACCTCTCAACCTTTGCTGGATGAACACGTTACATGGACATCCCTCCTAATTAGGACTAGTTCTGCTCTTTTTAACAACTCATCAAATTCTATACTATGTACCTACTCACCAGAAGCAACAACGGGAAGTTTTGAGGTAATGGTCACTGGCGAGTGGGAGAAGAATGCCTGAGCTTTGCCATTGTGATAAGGCCTAATGTGTACCTAGCTAGCGGTCATGTGCGGCGAGCCTCATGCTGCTACAGCACCTGCTGTTGCACTGTACATACCTAGACAGTACATGAACGCCTTCTCAGGCGGTTTCATCCCGATTCGACAGGCGATCGAGTCAGGCCTCCAGGGTTGCTTTTGGGGATGCCGGTTGCATTACAGTACTACTACATAGTACATAGTAGTTCCCGCTGGCAGCACGGTTCACGCATCCCAGCTGCACGTCATATCAAAACCGCAATCCTTGCCAGGTGACCCTTGGGCATGTGAAAAAACGTTTTCGTCTAGACGTTTCCACGAGCGGCTCGGTCTCACAGTTCCAATCTCACTACTGACCATTCCACTGTGCTTCGACTCAGCCGAGCAAGTCCACTCGAGGTGGACAAACTTGTAGAGAAACGGCGACCGAGTACAGGGTAGAAATCTCTGTCCCAGTCAAGATAGAAAGCCACCTTTTTCCATCGCAAACGACCGGCGGCATCCCATTTTCCAAGACTCATAACGCTCGATATCCTTCGGCTCGACACCGGCCATACGCTATGTGGATCTCTGGCTCAGGACATTCGCCTCTCTTCGCCCCTCTCCACCTCCTGAGACTCCCTGTCCGTTGGGTCTCATTTGACTAGGTACTGTGCTGCAGGTGCCCAAATCGACAATCTCGACACTAGTGCACCGGCGCCCAAAAAGACCATTTTGCGACTGTGACGCCATATCACCAGCCTCCAACTCGACGCATGATACTTTGGTCAGGTGTCTGTCTCGCTCTATAGACTGTAGCTATATCCAGTGCAAAGCAGTGCCGCATCAGCTCTGCATACGCGAGATCAACCAACTTTAGTGCGAAGCTATCGTCATCAGTACCGAGAGCCAACGCTCCTTAGTTCAACATGGCTCAGACCAACCAGCCCCCAGATCCTCCTTCCCAGAACACAGCTGTCAACAGCGATGAAACTACTTCGCAAATTCAGGATAGGCCTGGCCCTTCGCCGGCCTCCTCCATCTCTTCCCTCCGGAGCAACTCACTTGCTCAGAAAAGCAAGCACTCTGAGGCCGGTCTCACCGAAGTCCATGCAGACCAAGCTAGTTTATCTATGCCACCACCTCAGTCACGACCTGTAAGAACATTCCGGGCCCTGTCTCAGACCATCCGGGATTCTAACAACTACAAGGCTGCCAGTGAGGACGCCGCTTCCATCAAGTCTGGTGCCGTTGAGACTCGCTCCTTCCACAGTACAAGCTCTTTGAAGGATGCGGCTGCCGCCAACAGCAGCACAGAGGATTTCGATACTCCACGTCTGGTACCTGGCGCCTGGTCTGACAGAGTAGAAGAGCAGACCCTGCCCGACCCAGCCATGCCATCTTCACGATCATCCTTTTCCGAGGACAACAAGCGCATGAGTATCTCTTCCGTTTACTCATTGGCATCAGCTCGAGGCATACCTAGCTCAGCAGCGTCCGCCAACGGCTCAGATACTGGTTCATCAGGCACCACTCGTTCTGTATCCGGACTAATGGCCTCTTCTGCCCCTAAGCAGGGTGATACTGGAGTATCCAACGTTACCGTGACCACCCAGGGCTCGGCCGGTGGAAATCTTGCCCCTCGAGAACACCACCATCACCTCCCCGACATGCTCAAGCGAAATCCCGGGCAAGTCCCTCGAACTGATCCGTCTGGCTCAACGAGATCCCAGCCCGGTAGAGACAGGAGTCGTGCCAAGCGTAGACTCAGCGGGAGTACGGCGGCTAGTAGCCACAGCCCGAGCAGTGACCGGACTCCTCACCACAAGGAGAAAGACGAAGGTTTGTCAGTCTCAGATCTGAGTCATATTTCCACACCTCTAACAAACCTGTAGCAAAACCCGCCCCTTTGGGTATCATTGGTGTTTGCGCGCTGGATGTCAAAGCCAGAAGCAAGCCCAGCAGGAACATCTTGAATCGTCTTCTTGCGAATCGAGAATTTGACGTAAAGATTTTCGGAGACAAGGTCATCTTGGATGAAGGTAAGAAAAATCGAAGATCCTAAGAAGTGGATAGTTGCTAATGGATACGATTCAGATATTGAGAACTGGCCTGTGTGGTAAGCTGAGTACCTAGAGCATCTCTTGGTGCACCTCGTGTTGGGCTTTGCCATATGACAGCTAACCAATTCGTCACGTTTAGCGACTATCTGATATCATTTTACTCTGACGGCTTTCCTTTAGACAAAGCTATAGCCTATACCAAGGCGAGGAAGCCATTCTGTGTCAATGATGTACCTATGCAGAAGGTTCTGTGGGATAGACGAATCTGCCTCGCTCTGTTGGACCAGGTCGGTGTACCAACACCCAAACGCCTGGAAGTGAATCGAGACGGCGGTCCTCGACTCCTCACCCCCGAAATTGCAAAGCATATCAAGGATATCACTGGTATCTCTTTGGAGCCGACTCCCACGGATCCCGAAAAGATGAAGTTGCCGCGAAAAGTGGAATTGCTAGACGATGGTGACATCCTCAGCGTCGATGGCTCCCTACTAAAAAAGCCTTTTGTCGAGAAGCCGACGAGTGGCGAGGACCATAACATTATTATTTACTTCCACAGCAGCACAGGCGGCGGAGCAAGAAAGCTCTTCAGAAAAATCGGTAACAAATCCTCGGAACACGTGGAAGACCTGAATGTGCCTCGTTGCATCACACAGCCGGGCGAAAGTTATCTCTACGAGAAATTTATGGAAGTCGACAATGCCGAGGACGTCAAAGCATACACAGTTGGGCCGGAGTATTGCCATGCGGAGACACGGAAATCGCCTGTCGTGGATGGCCTTGTCCGCCGAAATACCCATGGCAAGGAAATTCGCTATGTAACTAGCCTGAGCGATGAGGAAAAAACGATTGCAAGTAAAATTGCCAACATTTTCGGCCAACGCGTCTGTGGATTCGATCTTCTCCGAGCGGGTGGAAAGAGCTATGTCATTGATGTCAATGGTTGGAGCTTTGTCAAAGACAATGATGAGTACTACGATCGTTGCGCCAATATCTTGAAGGACATTTTTGTCAAGGAACGGATGCGACGAGTGGGCATGACACCCCCTATGCCGTCTCCGGCTATTTCAGACATTGATCCTATGGGACGCAGCGCCTCTGGCGGCGAGAAGAAAGTCAAGGAAACGCCTCTTCTTGGCATGCTACCCAATCAAAAGACGGCAGTTCCTCTGGCCAAGACGCCTCACGATACTAAAGACAGCAACACGCCTGTCCAGGACCCTCTCAAGCCAGAGAGCACCCCAGTCCCCAAGTCTGGAAGCGGGCCAATAAGCCCAGTTCTAACTCAACTCCCTGAACCTTTGACTGGAAGTCTATCGTCGTCTGCCCCAGCGACGTTGCCAGCAACTCCAAACCTTGTGGACCTTGGCGTGGCCGAAACCGAAGGACAGACGCCTCCTCCGCCTCCTCCCAAGCATTCGTGGAAATTGAAAGGCATGGTTTCTGTTATTCGACACGCGGATCGGACCCCAAAGCAAAAGTTCAAGTTCACTTTTCACACAGATCCATTCATTGAATTACTCAAGGGTCACCAGGAGGAAGTGCTTCTAATTGGTGAAGCGGCGTTGACGAGTGTTTTGGAGGCTGTGGACAAAGCCATGAGAGCCGGTGGAGAAGATCGTGAGAAGCTTAGGACTCTGAGGAATGTCCTAGTCAAGAAGAGTAGCTGGCCCGGGACCAAGGTTCAAATCAAACCGATGTTCCGCAAGAAGAAGACGGAAGAGAAGGCGCAAGTCGATGAAAAGCAAGTCATTCCAGAAGATCAGCCTTTGCACACCGCGAGTGGCACCGACGAAGCTCCAGATTCCACACAGTCGGGCAATGAATCTGGAAAGGAGCGCAAGCCTCGCTTCCCACCCAAGCGACACGACTCTTTGTCTGGCGTCACCATGTCCAAAATCACAGCAGCCGAGAACGGTTTGGTCCTCGACAAGCTCCAGCTCATTGTGAAGTGGGGAGGCGAGCCTACACACTCTGCGCGCTATCAAGCACAGGAGCTTGGAGAGAATATGAGGGCCGACCTTGAGATCCTGAATCGTGAAATCCTGGACGAAGTGCACGTCTTCAGCTCTTCGGAGAGGCGTGTCACAACAAGTGCACAAATATGGTCGTCAGCCTTTTTGAACCGGACAGACCTTCCCGAAGACTTCATTCAGATCCGGAAGGACCTTTTGGATGATTCGAATGCTGCGAAGGATGAGATGGATAAGGTCAAGAAGAAGCTCAAGGGTCTTCTCCGCAAGGGTAATGATAGACCCTCACAGTTCGCGTGGCCAGAGAATATGCCAGAGCCTTCTGAAGTGCAGACACGCGTTGTTCAGCTCATGAACTTTCACCGCCGCGTCATGCAGCACAATTATAGTAAGCTCTACAGCGGTGCTGTGACTTCCCTGAACGCCATTTCCAACCCAAACAGCTCCGAAAGGCTCAAATCCAACGAGACCTCTTTCTCTTCGGTTCACTCGCATGCTTCTGCTTTGTCACAAGTCAGTGCCGTCGCAGACATCCAAGCCCGATGGTGCTGTGGTGAGGATGCGGAGTTGTTCCGCGAGCGATGGGAGAAGCTATTCACGGAGTTTTGTGATGGAGAGAAGGTCGACCCTTCTAAAATTTCCGAGCTCTACGACACGATGAAGTTCGATGCTCTCCACAACCGCCAGTTTCTTGAGTGGGTTTTCACGCCCTCGAAGAACATACTTGAAGAAGAGTTTGGCATCATCATCGGCAACAAGGAAAGGGCGGCCACCTTCTCTTCCAAAGAGTCTGACGAGCAGCAACAGACGAATAACAAGACCTCCGAAGACAGCAAGAATGCGGACAAGGGTTCTGTCAAGGATGCTGAGGCTATGGAGTACAAAAAGAAGAGGCTATTTAGGAGGCAATCTTGGAAGAATGGGCTTCGAGGTGCAAGCAAAATGCCGCCACCGGAAGAATACTTTAACCTCTGTAAAGGGGACAGCCAGACAAGGACTAAGATGGATGCTCGCTTCGAGCCATTGAGGGAGCTGTACCAGCTGGCGAAGATCATGTTCGATTTCATCTGTCCTCAGGAGTATGGAATCTCGGACAGTGAAAAGGTAGGCTACCCATGCCTTGGATTCAATTCCTTTGCTTTTCAAGCATCACTAATACTTGTGACTAGCTCGAAATTGGTCTTCTCACATCACTCCCTCTTCTCAGGGAGATTGTGACTGATCTTGAGGATATGCAAGCGTCAGATGACGCGAAGTGCTTCTTCTACTTCACCAAGGAGTCTCACATATACACACTCCTGAACTGCATCCTGGAAGGCGGCATTGATACCAAGATCAAGCGTGCCACCATTCCGGAGCTTGATTATCTGAGCCAAATCTGTTTCGAGCTGTACGAGTCTGAGACAACTCCACCAGAGGCGGCGGATGGTAATAACTATCCTCACTTCGAATATAGCATTCGCATCACCATCAGCCCAGGCTGTCACGTCTACGATCCACTCGACGTGCAACTTGACAGTAAGCACTGCATTAGCTGTGCACCAAGGAGAAGTTTGACACCTCATTGTGAATGGAAGACTGTCATTGATACTCTACGAGCCAAGTTCCATACGTAAGTTTAGGCAGACTATCCTCTCCTACGGTATGAAAGCTTGTGGTCTAACGATTTCGATTATAGAGTCAAACTCCCCAAGAGTTTTGTGGCAGTGAACCTTTCTGATGCTTTCTCTTTGGAGAAACAGCATGGCGATGATGATGAGACGGACGAGGGCGGTTTGGAGATGAGGCTGACGCACGCACGTGCAAAGGAGGAAAACATCACAGCTGCTCAGGGCCTAGTGTCTGCCATTAATGAAGCGGCGACAACCGCTGAAGACAACGTGCCTCGGGTTTAATCTGCGGCCCGAGGCACCGAATCCGAGTGGAGCGCAAACATGGTTGCCAATTGGCTGTGACAACTCGCGTGGTAATTGTACATGTTGTCGATTAGAATCCAGGTCTACATTTCAGCCTTCTCACGAAGCAAAAGCGATATTCCCGATGTCTCGGGCCATAGAAGCCGCATATTTGGCGTCAAATAATAGGACACTGCTTTTCAGTTGAGGATATGAGAACCAGTCTGAGCATAAGGGTACTGCCAGCCACAAAGTGAGATGGTTTCAATGTCACGAGCCGAACCAAGATTTCCATCCTTGCAATGCACCACCACGGTGTCATTACCAGATTGAAGGTGTGCCCTGATGGGGTCACGGATCAGATCGATTCGTGATCGCCGTTGGCAAACGCCGTTGTTGTTAGCTGGCCTGCAACTCCCACAGATGAGTCTACAGGGTACAAATTTGTGATCCTCACTGGATAGCACGATGCTATGGTAAATACCATCTTCTCGCATCGTATGTTCCGTGAGGTCTGAGTGAAGACAAGCTTGCCCGCCCCCAGCGAGAATATGATAGGTCACATATACTCCAAACGTTGGGCCAACGTCTCTAGCCAGTCCTCGACACCGAGGACAAGTCCGTGAGTCACCATACTCATGACCACGTACAATGTTCCAAGGAAGCGGTCACAGTGATCATGGCCGCGCTTTGTCTCGATAGTCCTACCGAGTCCCAGTGAGGAAGGACGAGTGCAAATAAACCTGAAACAAACCAGGCCGAACTCATGATATAGAGTTCAGAAGGATCAGAGAAGAGTGGGGGCAACAAATAGCTGTTCAAGATGGTATCTCGACGTGCTTCATGTATAGAGTACACGTCGGGTACGGTTGCCAGTGTGACTGGTACATGATCTACGAGGAGTTCTTGTTCTTCCTTGGACAGCGCCATTGTACAGAACAGAAAAGATGGAGACTCCAGGTCAAGTGACCTGGAGGCAGCCGTTGCCCAGGTTTAGCCGGCTGCCTCCAGGTTTAGACGAACGTCAATGGTTGAGTGGGCCCCGGGCTGTGCGGGGCTGTAGGTCTTTCTGGGCAGGGCTTCTGGGCAGGCTTCCAGGAATCATGCTGCTCATACGCCCGATCGAAAGAGGCAGATTGGGATAGTTAGTTACTTTGGTTCGGTCTAGCCATGGACGAACTGACGCAAGCTCGCTCCAGATTCGCAGTGATCCCGTTGAAAAGATAATCGAGCATTGGTGATAGGGCTCTCATCAAAGTGATTTAACCGTTGACAGCCGAGAGTACTATGGTAGTGTGCATTGGCAGCTGTCAACTTTGCATGGGCGAATGGATTTCATCCTACGTCTTTGAATCCACGGAAATTAGAGAGGTCTGGCAGGTACTTCTTGGAGAACTACCTCCGTACAAGGTAAACCCTGACAGCTCACATGTCTCCGGAGGGCCGTTCCGCTGGTGCTCTCGGCAGGAGATGACGGCTGACAACCCCTACCACCCTCCCAGTCCACTATATTCCATATCCACAATGGTGGAATGGGTGAGCGGGAAAAAGCCACAAGGATTTACCGTGAGCCTGAGATTAAGCTTTCCTTGAGCGTGGTCGTTTGGGTTTGATGCAGTGGTACCGTCAATATCCGATGGATGGCCGCGGAAGCTTCATATGGAATGATGACCGGGCACTAGTCCCAGATCAGGATCGAGGTGCAGCAGCAATACCTGAAGATGGTGTACCCTAACGCAACCGGTGAAGGACTGGAGAGCCTCTCAGGTGTCAGAAATGGCTGCCAGATTTGAAGATGCGCGGTCGGTTCCGGCAGCTTGAGGCTGGCAGGTCTCGGGTTGTCCAGGGCCCTCGTCAAATATGACGAGATTGTGGGGTTTGTTGTTGAAGCGCTGTCGGTTCTGCGGACTTGCGGTACGGTCTGCCAAAGTCGTCTGCCAATCGCAACTAGAGGGTCGAGGCAGGTGGTATCGTGCGTGCTCGCAAGAGCTGGGGGGGGGGGGGTTGGTTCAAGTCTGACGTGGGTTCTCCCACCAAATTTGACTATCCTGCCGATAGCATCGATATTTCGCTGCTCCTGAAAAGATATGGCTCTCAAATCAGTCGTACGCGGGTCCACAAGTGTGGTTGAGGGGGTAATAGAACGCGAGGCAGCGTACCGAACCTCATTTGAAGCCGGTGTGGGTGCCGTACCCGGACGGAATTTTGATCCATGTCTCGGCCTGCTGGTAACAAGTTGAAGGAGAGACGTGTAGGAGCCCGAGATGGTGGTGACAAATACCATCCCCGCTCATTTCATCAGGTGGTAAATACCGACTGTCCAAGACGATCAAGCCAGCCCAAGGTCTACCGACAGGTTGTCTGCGAAAGACAAGATGCGCTAACGCTTGTCTGCTTGTCGATTTGCATGCCAAAGACGTCCATTCGTCCGTGATATGCTGCCACTTGGACAGACTCAGGGACCACGTCGTAGGCTGTTGTATATAACCCTCATTCAGATGCACGTGGCCACACGGTGAATTCTGACCCAATGACATTTGCCAATTTCGGTCTACCCGTGATCTCGACATGATGCGCGCCAACGCAGAGCAATGTCGAATGAGGGTCGAATGAAGAGATTGCCTCATCGCCTCGAGCGTTGCCTCCTCATCCTGAGATAAGGAGGAACAGTATGGGCATATGAGAATGAAGGAGCGGCTGATAGGATCGGGGCACTTGCTCAAACGGTCCACATAGGCGCTCGGTGGGTTCTGGAAATAAGACAGAGCTTGTATGCCAGACCTCACAGAGCCACGTACAACCCAAAGAAGACCCCTTTTAAGCTCTATATATTCCGCCTCATAGCCGCAGGCAAATGTCAAGGGAGCCCTCCTGTGATATGTCGGGCCGAAGGACGGCCAATGGTTTGGTAATAAATCCCTCGACTACATTAGTCACGAGCTGCTCCAGCTCCTGTGCCCTTAAGTATCATGAAACGCCACAAGTACCCGTGAGCCCATGAAATGGCGATGTGCCCTATCCTGCCCTGGATCTGGAATCGAGCTGACGGGTGTCCCACAGAGGTCTCGACATGTGCCTTTGCACAAGGCTGTTGACGGATTGGGCTCTCGATGCGTGAGACCTGGGGAGAGATGGGACTATAATGGCTCGATAGCTGGCAGGCGGCGAAAACACATGCGGAATTGGTTGCAGGTGGCTTTCGAGGTCTGGATCTGTTGGTTGTGGAGCCTTCCAGAGGGACGGGATCTGGGCCCTGCTCACAAACTGTACAGTACATTAGCCGTGGGCGTAATGCGCCGGTCAAGCTTGACATTTCCCACTCTGTATGTATGCGTGCCCGGGCAGCCAGGCTACGGCCAAGGCTGAACAAAAGGATATTGGTGTAATGGTTGGGTATATACACCCGGGAAGTGACGAACGGTCAGGCAGCGGTGAGGTTTCAAGAAGATGACGGTCTCATATGAAGCGAGGGATGTTGAAATGTCGATGACAAGTTGAAAAGTCTCAGAAGTAAGTAGGTAGCTGTTCGGGAAGTACCGTCCCTGCCGTCCTGCGGTCCTGCCGTCCAGTGCTGTGAGTGCCGCGGTACTGTACCAGGAAACCAGCGTCAGCCCTGTTGCGGATGATACTGCATTGCCCTAATGCACGACCAACCGCGTTTTAGCAGGAACCCTATAAGCGCATGCAGTCTGCCAAATGGGGCCGGCCTACCACAGTAGGCTAAACACTTTTGATATGCCAAATATTAGAGAATATAGGTTTGCTATGGCAAGTAACTTGGTAACCCGGAGAAGGGAGTATGCAGCTTACATAAGGCAGGCAGGAAGTACGCAGTAGGCGGGCGAGGATCTCCGTTGGTTGGAAAGGGGGCGACGCTGCACAGCTTGGCCCGTGGCAATGCCCATACCTATCCCCATATCTGACCCATGCTTGGCTGGAGTCCAGACTTCGTCACTTCGTCACTTCCGAGTCACTGTCAGCGCATTGTGCATTTCCACTTGCCTCGTTGTCATAGGCCGCAGCTGGGAATCCGCCTCTTGACGATGGCAATGTGTGCGTCAATCTCCGCGTACTTGCTTGAAGACCGGTCTGGTCTGTAATACCACTGTCCTTGTACGGAAACCCCAGCATCGAGGTCACCTTCTATCGTGAGGGGAGGAGGGGCGAGCTCTTCTGGCAACAGAGGCATAGTGTGTCACAGCAGGCCTCGCTGGAAAATGTCGATCGCACGCCAGACAAGTTGCTATGAACCAGCAGGACCTCGGATTGCAACTCCGATAACAAACAGTTCCTCAAAACCCTGCAGCGACTTCACGATCGACAGGGACGGGCTGCGTCCACTGCAAACGAGTGACTTCTATTTGTGCGCTAATAATAATAAGTTTCTGGCGATCATCGATGATGAAGAATGAAGTTCGAACTCCGCCCGTCTTGTCGTGTCTTTGTCTTGTCTTGAGGACATGCTCTCGCTTCATCAGTGTCGCATCAGTCTGATCAATCGCATCGACGCCTGCTACTGTAGGAAAGCGCTGGTTGCTTGGAAATGGACAAGGCTCGGTTCTCCTATCTATCTAGGTACGTACTAGGTAGGTACCTATCCATACCGTCGAGACCGTGCACACAAATGCGCAATCACTTCTTAGGTACCTACTCATACAAACAACACCACGGTCAGCTTATTAGGAAAATCTAGCCTATGAAACGGCAACCCACATTTTGACAGCAGACGTCAAACACAACAGGGGTCTCGGCTGATCTGGACGAGGGAACCCCCAACAGGGCCGTGCCGTCACTGGATTTTCTCGACTTTATCCTCCCCACGCAATGGCTTCCCGCAACCTCGCCTCGCACCGCGCTCAAGTCACTGGTTACCTAGGTATTCCTTCCCGATTTGACTCATCTGGTCTCGGGCGATACTTGCCGAGGGATAGCCTCACTTGCGCGTCTGTTTTACTCTGCACAGATGCTTGAACAGGTACGTCGACTGGCCCCCTTTTAGATCCAACCAATGGTAGCGTCCGACTACCTGGCCGAGGTAGGTAGCCAAGTACTTGAGTCTCCGTACTAGGTACTGTGCATTGTACCTGATACCTCATCAGCTCTCCCATCTCGGTATCCCATTTCGTGTCTATCCCGTCACTTTTCACCTGACTTTCCATATCAATTTGGCCATTGACAGGGGCAAGCGCTTTCTTCCCATGTGCTCTATCTAGAGTCTCTGACTCCCTGCTGGGACAGAGGCCCATCTCCCAACGCAGTTACAGAATAGGTACTGGTCTGGTGGGCCCTCTTCGCCATTTTGCCAACCGGACTCCCAGACTATACTTGATTGTCATGGGTCCAAGCCTGCGGTGAGAAATGGAGCTGCAAAATGCCACAGTACATAATGCCATCACGCTGTGGCCCACTGCCTCGCGCTTCCCCTCTCCCAAATTCCATGTACTACTGTCCATGTTCAATGATCTTTCAGAAGATATTGGGAAGAAACAATTTCATCTGGTAGTTCTGGCAGTGACGTACGTGACTGACCGACAGAACAACTGATACGGCGGCTACTGTGCGTCACATATCCCGAGTTCGACCACCATCCCTACCTACCATATATCGTGAGTCCACCACAGCAAAAAGCCTGGCAATAGCACCTGTCCCGTCGCCAAACAACGCGTCACCGACATCGTGTCAGGCAGGTACTCTCCCTCGCCTCGTTCAGGAAATCCAATGAATCGATTCGCAGCCCTATAAGATAGCGTGGGCCCCCCTTCCCGACCTGTGGACCCTGAAAACAAACAGCATAGGAAAGGTACATACATATGCTCCAGATTTCCCATTCGCCCTTTTTTTTCTTTCTATCTTTGGACTACTTCGATCGACCCTCTCTCGAGTATAAAAAGCCCGGTGTACTCCTGTTACATTCCATCTTCCTGCCCTGATCACCAAAAAGAGAGAAAGGCAAAAAGTGTACGCTCACTATCGGCGACGAATTCCCAACGCACAAGAGCCTGCCTTACAAACACCACAAAACATCTTCGTCTACTACATAGTCAGTACGCTACCGGTCATACTTTCATATCTCGACACCACCTCCGGCTTTGCCCCTGCTCACTGCTATTATAATAAGCTTTGCCATCAAGGCTAACCTTCGGGGCCATTACTGACTTGGGGCACAGACACGCAGCGGCGTAGAGGCCCTAGACTGTCAAAGCCAGGCTTTCCTTGTCGACACATTCGAGAATCCAGTCACTGTGACTGATCCGCACTGGGCCAGCTTAGACTCAGGCACGTCACCAGCTAATAATCACTTGAACTTCCCGTCGCCTCTTCTCTCAGAAGCTTTCTCCTTTCTTGCCGCTCTTTTATCGCCCCCTTCCTGCCAGCTGCCAGCTACCAAGGCAGAAGGTCTCAAGCCACACGAAAACAGTCAACGTCCATAAGATGGCAATCCAGAGAACTTGTGCCCACTCCTTCCAAGTGATCAAGTCTGACAGCACCTTGGTTGTGTGGCACTGCAACCTTTGTCACTCGGGACCCTTCTACCTGATCTTCGAGTGCCGCTACTGCAAATTGCACACCTGCCGTCCTTGTACTCAGAGTGCGTAAAAAACGGCGAACGGCTTTCGACCCTTTTTTTTCGGCTGGAGACTGGCTGGACCAGAAGTTTTCCCCTGTACTACTACTGCTATCCGAACGGAGCTTGCTGGCAGCTGCTGTTTTCGTCGACGTGGGGCCGACCCAAAGAAATAATACCACGCAAGAGCTTCGATGTCGTTTTGGGCAAGCCACCACGCGATCGCCCGCGCCCCACTCATGATTCACTAGGTCGGCTACTGCAAGTAAGTTTTAATTCCCTAGTTGCTGGAGCCAATGATGGGGTGTCCTCTTGTTGGCTGTTAATAAGAGGTGTCGAACATGGTAAAGACACTGCTGCAGCAGATCTTACCTGTTGAGCACCTCCTGCACGGAAGCCGTGCAGGTGGTTTCAAGTCTGCACGGCAGCTCGGGACCAATGGAAATACCACCTTCCTTTCCCTGCCTGTGTTTACTTTGCTTTGCTTTGCTTTCCCTTGTTCTGTACAAACTGATCTGAAATCTACCTGGCGCTGTCTGCGAAAATACCCTGATAGACTAACAGCATTTTTACTTCAGGTTCGGCGGTGTGCTGACAGCATCCTCATGCGACCAAAATGACGATCTATGCAGTCCCTCCTGAACAGGGCAGAAATGCCATTGATCTTCCAGTCTGCCAGCTGCGGGGAAACTCCTTGACCTTTGGTCGAATATCCTCCACGATGAGAATGCAGCGAAATAGTATGAAGACCTAGTGGTGTTTTCGATTGCTCACATCGCGAATCGACAAATTTGTGAGACCATCTGTCTCCGATATCAGCCGCCTGTTCCGACGTTTCATTACTACACTTCGTACCCTCCATCACAATGCGAAGGTCTCTGCAGCCATGCGAACCATCGTCTAGTCTGGAGTGGGGTGAACCATTGCCAACCCTCCTAAACGTGCATTAGCCCCGCTGCAAGGCCTTCACACCATCTTTCCCTCGATTCGATGTCTTGCCTGCCCGGCGGGAGCCTTTCGCGCTTGTTTAATAACCGCAGAATCAAGATTTCTCTGAAATTTATCGTCTTCTCTCGTGCAAAATGCAACACATTCCTGCGGCTTTCAGGCAAACATCACAAGTCAAGACACCGATGCGTCATTGACCTCATGATTATTGCCATTTCACGCTGCGCCAAATCGACTCGTCAAATATTTTCTTTTTCTGCTGTACGTTGGGGACAAACGGAATTTTGTGGGGCCGCACCGGCGCACTTGGGCTGATCAGATTGGCGTTCTACACGATCTTGAAAAATTTAATTGGGTAGCAGACACATCAGAGGCAAACAGGACTTGCAAGTTCATGTCACGGGGCCTGGGATTGAGAATATTGGGAAATGGGAAACGGCGTTCTTCTGTGTAAACAAAACAAAAATCTGACAGACAGGGTCTGTTCAAACGATCTCATCACTTCTTTACACTACCTTTCACAATTTCTTTCTCCGCATACTGCTTTTTCCGGGTGCATGTCTACACGCTAGATTAGTCGTCTGGCTCGCCTATTCCCGATTCAACATGCGAAGCATGTCGTTGTGATGCATATGCTCGGGACTGGTCACTTGTCCAGCGTGACCGACCACCTATGTATGCACGATGCACATACTTTCAGTCAAGAGCATTCGGCGCAGCAAGTCATTTGATCTTGAATCTGACCATGAAGATACGGGAAGCAAATTGCAAACACAAAATTGGGGCCATCAGGGCATTTCAGTGTCGTTGACCACAATGCTGTCTCTATATCGGAGCATACAGTTCAAATTACAGACCACGTGAGGGTTGCGATACTGTGTCACCGAAGTCGTCAAAATTGAGGCTCAAGAAGGCACATCTGTTTGCCTTACACCGGCTGAATGGACCCCCAACTTTGACGCGTCCTGTTCTTGTTCCCAAACGGCCCTGGCCGCACACCATCTGTCTGTCGTACGACATGAGCCCTTTTTTTGTGGCGATTTGGGGCGGACACCCACTGCCCCCAAATCCTCGCCTATGTGACGGTGCGCGATAGGCTCTGTCCGCTGCACCTGGTCTCATCCTTCCCAGGCTGCTGGGAGCGAGCTAAGCGAATCTCGGTGTTCGGTGCGACGTGACGTCTCCTTGTCGCCGGTCTCGGTTGCGATATTACTTTTCGCCTTTTGTCCCTCCAGTTGAGGCCCCTTGTTTCTTTACTACTCTGTTGAGAGTGCGGGTGCCGCGATTTATTCGCGATGCGAGACGGTGAGTGTCGTACTTCCGCATGTGAGCTTCCGCCCGTCTCTTGGGGCTTCACGAAGGCTGTCTCCCGGTCTGCGTCAGTCAGCCAGTGTTGGACGACGACTAACACTTGGGTCAACCGCTATGAACTGGGCCCCGAGGTCCTGCTGAGAATCTCTCCAGATTCTCCCGTCTTCGACACTGCCGCCCCCACGGCTCTGTGCCACCGATCTAAAGCTTGGGTCTCACCGCATCGTGACGCGATGTGATCACGTGCTTCCATTTGCTCTGCAAAAAGTGCATCATTCCCTACCCAATTGAGGAGCGACGTCAGGGTTGGGCTCAACATGGCTGTCGTCCTCATTTCCCAGTGTGGTATCGTAACGTGACGGCTAGACGATCCTCAGTGGCTGCCTGGTGGTGGAACTTCAGCTCTTGTGAAGTGCCAGGATCGGGACTGCTCTGGAAGAAGGAAGCCCCCGTCCTCCAGCCCCAAGCTATCAAGTCTATTCTCGTTGTTATTCCAACATGCAATGCTCCCGCGCATCAGACTCAAGGTGAGACGGGGTCCGGGCCGAATCGATGCTATCCGCGCAAAAGCAAATCAAGGACAGTACAAGCATACCCAAGTCACTCGCTTGAGGTATATAGCGCATCGAGAAGGACGCACACTGTGCTTCTTCTGTACCGGTACTTTGGACCAGTTCCGGACGTCTCGGAATATAAAACACGCATCTTCTCTCCCATGGCAGCACTGAAGCGAAAGCTACCTCAGTAGCACGCGTACCTCGACACTGATGCGCAGCAGCTTTGCCTGCCGCAAAAAATAGTTTCATTGCAACATCCCAGATTTTTAGCTCCTTCAGCCCTCATGGCGCCCCATCCCTGCTGCAGGAACCACCACTTGGCGCTCCTGGTCCTCGGGTGGAAAAAGCAATGTTGATCTGGCTCTGTGCACTGGCAGCTGCAGCACCACCCTACAAGAGCCGGGAACATCGTGGGACGCCTTGACTGCACGGCCACACACAACAAAGAGCAAGGTGTACCGTGATGTAAGTGGGCAGCTAGATCGGAAAGATGACGACGGACGAGGACTTGTCGGTCAAGACGATGTATCAGAGAGATACATAGGAGCACTAGCATGTTGCTGGTAGAATAGTGCCTGGCAGTACGTACGTACAGTACGTACGTACGTAGTATAAACAGGCCTAATTGTGTTCTGGACTCCCCATCCTTGTCGGCATTCAGGGATGGTTTGTACTGTATCTCTGTGATGCCCAGGCTGTACACGACAACTGATCTGTCCGATTCCATCATAAGATTGTCATCATCGCCATCGTTGGATCGAAGATGCGGTGAGCTTGCATCTCGTACAGCGTTTGATGTTGATGGCTGTCTGCAGGTGGCCCCAGTCAAAACATGGAAAGACGACGGATTTGGAACGACAGCGACGGGGCACTGGGCCACTTCCCATTGGACACGAAAGATGCGAAGAAGTCATCTGCTGCCTATTATGATATGCGAGTAAAATCTTAAAAAAAAAGCAGATTGGCGAGCGGGCGGTGAAGGGTCTCGTCACCAAACGACTGCAAGGAAACAACAAAGCAGGGCACCCTAATGGCTTCAAGGGAACGTTTAGGTACATGCCATAGTAGTACCTAGGCAAGGGTCCACCTGCAGCCAGTTCCCTGGCCAAAGGACCGGGGAAAAGAGCAGTCAGCTCCCGGCGCCAAGGGACCGTTTCCAACTTGCCTGAGAACGGGAAGATCTTCTGTTATCTCGTCCGATCCAGGCTGGCTTAGCCTGCTTAGGTACCCCAATGGCGTGTCAATATGACTGTCGTTCCAAGTAGGTGACATTGGGCGGCGAGCGCATGGTAGCAGGGACTTTATCAGCCTTAGGCCTAGAATAGGTACGGCCCAACTATACCTGCCTAAAATGGTCACTTTGTCCAATCAATCACAAGAATCCGATCGATCACAAATTCCTAGAACCCTTTAAGTTACTTGACCCTGGATTCTGTCATTTGACAGGGTGCATAAATGTGATCAAAATAGACGATTGATTCTGAAGCTGGCAGCGCTGGGCGCTGTGATGCGGACTGAAGTCGTTGGGCATCATGAGGTCAACACAAGAGACGAACTCAAGGAGGTATGAACGGTAAGCATTGGACATGAAGCCTCGTCAACACGAGATGCGTTGGGTTCCTAAATTACTCGACGCTGATGCATCATGAAATACCCATGTCCCCGACCTTGGAAGCCCGACGCTCCATTCTCCTGCAGAGACAAATGGTATCGAGCCATGAGTGATTACCATTCCCACCTTGAAAGCGCGTGCCTGACCATATACTATGGTACGTATTGCGACAAACTGCTCTTGTCCTCATGTATGTATTGTACAAGTATCTGCCTCTTGTAATGAGCAAGAAGTAGTCCAGAGGCCCAGTACTTCCGGGGACCGCTTTTATGGCTTGAACTTGGTACTTTTGAAAATTGAGTTTTTTCTCTTTCTTTTTTCTTCTTCTTCTTTTCTTCTTCCTCCAAGATATAGCAGTAGAAGTCTAGTTGGTTTTGCCAGAATGGTGCGCTTGTGATTGTACGCTTTCATGCTTTTGCTATGGCGAAATAGCAAGCGCACATCTGGCTTTTGTGAGGAGTTGCCTAGTAGATCATGAACGACATGGAGATGTGATGAAGATTGACACTAGAAGTGGATGAATCCATTGACAATTTGGACAGGAGACTACTTTCCCGAGTTTTTGGGTGATAATACTATACTCAAATCTCTAGCGCACTGCTAGTACTCTTTCATAAGTTCGATCAAGACACTCATTGCTCCATAACCTAGGCTAAGCACAGAGCTAGACATGTTTACAGGCTGTCGTCTTGTTGACTGAAAAGCTCAGTTTATTCAAGAGCATTAAGAAGGTTTTACATCATATCAAACTTCGACGAGACGAAGTTATAAGAGATCACGCGGTGCAGTCAGACGAACGAGGAGCACAGGGATCTTGAGCGGGATCAGTGGGTCCTCGGCACATTCCAGGCCATCCCCGACGGGACGGGCCTTCTCCCTTCATACAGGGGTACGAGGTACACCGTATACTCGACAACTTCCAACCTCGTTTGTTTTACATGTCCCTCTCTTGATCACAAGCACTGCATAAACGAGATGGAGAGCTGGCAACACAAGAGAACTGCAAATATGTATGTATTTCCAAGATCGTCAGACCCGATAAGTCCACAAGCACCCAGCCAGCGCCTGGCATATAGCACGGACACACAAGGTTGCCCATAACCCACGATTCAGCAGCTGGGTGGTCGGTCGAAAGATCTAGCGCGGTGTCGAATATTAGAGGCTTATGCTCGCTTGATAGTGCTGACCATGGAAACAATGGATTCTGTTTCCGAGATGGTTCGCACCATGTCCGAAGCCTGAATGCGACCTTTTTTTAATTCACTATTGAACCTTGGAATCAAATTCAGTGTCTATTGACCACCGTCCATGAAAGATGATTTGACTGTCGGCTCAAGTGCAACATTCTTGCGTCTGATATCTACCGCGCGTATATGCCATTTCCGATGCCATTCTAACGTTGTCTTCAATGATTGATGACGCCCAGCCATCACCCAGCCATGAGACTTTCAGCCATTCCAGGCACACCTGGACATGCATATGCTACCGCGCATGCAGCCTCGATCCCGTGACATAATAGATCTCCTGACCAGGTGCAACCCCTCATGAGGAAGCGAGAATTGATACTTCAGTCTTACGTGAGCCGGCAGAGCACTTTTGCTTCAACATGGTTTACTGGTCGGCATCTTCTTCGATAAAAGCTCGGAGCAAGCGCTCACGTCGTGCAGGCATCAAACATATATTTCTCAATCGCCTGTATAGCTTCTTTTTTTTCGACCTTGGCCACTATTGGTGCCGTACTCATATTCTGCGTAGTCTTCATTTCTCTGGGGAACAGTCAGTGGCTAAGGCTTCGCGACTGGGGTTCAAGGCCACCCCTCATTTGAAGGGCAATGCCTTCTTCCAGTCCCTGGTCATGCCCGTTGACCTTTGGATCTTTACTCCTCAGTTTTGTAATGGCTGGAGTGACCACGCATCAACGCGCGGTCCCCGGAGCAGCAGCCGATTCGTCTGCTGGGAGTCCAGGCGGATCGGAAATTGCTGTGAGCACAGATTCGTATGCCAAGTGGACGGTCTCCGCCATCGAGTCACTTCAAGAATGGTATGGGGAAGACCAAGGGCTGTGGCTCAGTACGAACTGGTGGAATGCTGCGAATTGTCTTACTGTGTTGGGCGACTTCTTGGAGATTGGTGGCAGCAGTGCTGAAGACTTGAACCTCGCGGATGTCTTCTCTAACACGTTCACTCAGGCACAAAAATCAAGCCCAACAACAAGCAAGACGCTCATAAATAGACACAACGACTTACGCACGGTTGAGTCGCACTATGGGCAGAGCTCAGAAACCAAATTGGTGAAGCGCGGGTATCGCGGCTTCATCAATGACTACTACGATGATGAGGGCTGGTGGGCTCTTGCTTGGATTCGAGCGTACGATGTCATGGGCAATCCAGAATACCTGGCCATGGCGGAACACATCTTCTATGACATGAAGGGTGGCCTAGCGAATGCCACTTGCGGAGGAGGCATCTGGTGGAACAAACAAAGGTCAGAAAAGAACGCTATAGCGAATGAGCTATACTTGAGCGTGGCAGCGTCCCTCGCTAACCGCGCCTACCACCCGGAGGCTTACTTGGCTATTGCTAAGGCCCAATGGGCGTGGTTCCAGCGGAGCGGGATGATCAATAATCAGAACCTGATCAATGATGGACTACGTATCTACACCAATGGAACATGCGTCAACAATGGGAAGAACACTTGGTCCTACACTCAGGGAGTAATCTTGGGCGGGTTGGTGGAGCTATACAAGGCTACTGGAGACTCAACTTTCCTGTCGAAAGCAGTTGATATTGCAGAGGCTGCGATATCTGCATTGTCAATAGACGGCATCCTCCACGACAGCTGTGAGAACGAAAACTGCGGAGGAGATGGTTCTCAATTCAAAGGTACGAGAGCCTGCATGCATTGCTATCCATCGTACTCCAAAGGGGCGTCCGGCCTATTTCTGGAGGCTGACCTTGCAAACAGGTGTCTTTGTTCGCAACCTCCATTACTTGCAACGAGAGGTCGATCGTCCTGATTTCCGGCACTTCATCCTAGCTAATGCCGATTCAATCTGGTACAACAATCGGAATGCCTCAGGTTGCCTGGGCTTGAACTGGGCGGGACCACCGTCTGTTGGAGGAGGTCCTAATGCTAGCACGCACAGTTCTGCAACGGATGTTCTCATTGCTGCTATGGTAGTATTTTGAAAATTCTTGGGGAGAGTGGTCTCCAGATGTCTTTCGTATGACTTTTAATCGATTTTGAAGTAGAAATCTTTTACAATATTAGGTAAACCGAACTTTGTGGCCTCGTTGAAGGGAGCCTACTTACACTGGGCCAATCGCTCACCAAGACACTAGACAACAGGGTCCGGGTTATGCTTACTAAGCAAACAACTCCCACATGGGTGAGCAATCTCAAGGATGTTGTTCTGTAGATGAAAGGGTCGACTACAAAGTATATGTTGATTCCTCCTTGCATTCTATTACACGCCGTATAAACCAGGAAGGCATTACCCAGTCTGTCTACCGGAAGGGGAATAACTAACTCGGGACAGGTCCAGGAGATCGAAGCACGGCAAGTGCTCTGCAGCAGAGGACGGCTCACGCTCGACGCAATGGATGCCCCAGAGGACGACTTGGACATCAAGCTTCAAAAGGTGTCTAGTGAACTCATCGCCACTTTTGACCAACGGCTTGCAAACCTCCTCAGAAAACCAGATGGATCGGGAGGATCTCGCGTTCGCTCACGTGTCCGTGTGAGAGAGGCATCTCATTTGATGTCCAATGTGAGTGACCCGATTAAACAAACCTAGTGTACACCTTTAACTCACCAGACCAGTAGCTCCTTGACCCTTTTCAGGAACTGCCACAGCTTCTGGACCCACATCTACCCAAGTGGCTGCCCATGCTCGCCGAGGCCTTCTTGGAGTACCTTCAGACCAGGCGGAGACGGACCAGGGACGCCTCTACTACTTCATCGCTTCTGATGCCGTTACCTACGGCAATTTGCAAGCTGATTTACACTTTCTGCAAAATCCGTGGCGAGAAGGTCATCGTACGCTTCCTCAATGTCGAGACAAAGTACCTTGAGCTTCTACTGTCTGCGCTTGAGGACGCCGAGAGACATCAGGACTCCGAGAACCCCTCGTCCCAGTGGACTTGGGAAGAGAGGTATGTGGTACTTCTCTGGCTGTCCCACCTCATGTTTGCACCTTTCGATCTGGCGACCATATCTTCGGTTTATATGGAGGACGTTGACTTGGCCGGTATCCCGGGGTTCTTCTGGCCATCCAATGTTCCAGGTATCACAATTCGCATCATGCCTCTTGCAGTCAAGTACCTGTCTTCCCCAGGCAAGGAGAGAGACGCGGCAAAAGCACTGCTGGTGAGAATGGCGATGCGGCGGGACATGCAAGGACTCGGCGTCATGCATGCTCTGATCCAGTGGGCTCTCTTTTGGTTACGACCAAAGAATGACGAACCCCCCCAGTCTCCCTACAAGTACATTGGAGTGCTTGCTTTCCTGGCTGGGATCTTGGTCTCGTCCACCGAAATCTCGGACATGGAAAAATATTTGTCTACCATTTTCAACACAGTAAACGCCATTCCGTCAAACGATGATGCGATGTCTCGGATCATCAAGTCATCTGCTCTTGCAAAAAAGACCATCATCAAGCTCATGCGGTCGGTAGCTGTCTCAAAGTTGAAAAGGGCGAAACAGGACCTGGCAGGAATCGAGCTGGTTGAGTCGACTATTGGCCATTTCCTAGAAAGTCTTGCAGACAATGACACGCCAGTCAGACTTGCGGCTAGCAAAGCCTTGAGTATCGTCACGCTCAATTTGCCTTATTATATGGCCTCACAAGTAGTGGAGGCTGTGCTGGATTCCCTCAACAAAAATGTGCTCGTGGTCGACAAACCCTCAACTTCTTCCCTCCTTCCAACACGAGATTTGACTTCGGTTGATCACCTCGAATGGCATGGACTGATGCTGACTTTGTCTCACCTGCTCTACCGGCATTCACCACCGCCGAACCAATTGGGCCACATCGTCCGAGCATTGCTTCTCGGGCTTTCCTTCGAGCGACGAAGCCCCACAGGAGGCTCTGTTGGTACGAACGTGCGTGATGCTGCTTGTTTCGGTATTTGGGCTCTAGCAAGACGTTACTCCACGGAAGAGCTCCTTTCCGTGCCTTCTGAGGCGATGCGAGACGGATCACAAGGTGAAAAGACGTCCGTCTTGCAGATTCTCGCTACAGAGCTGGTCGTCACGGCATCTTTGGACCCGGCTGGGAACATCCGGCGTGGGTCCTCGGCTGCTTTGCAAGAGCTTATTGGCAGGCATCCTGACACTGTAGCTAGTGGAATTGCGGTCGTGCAGGCCGTGGACTACCATGCAGTAGCTTTGAGGTCGAGAGCCATCCATGATGTCGCCGTGCGTGCCACGAAGCTGCATGAGCAATATGGAGAGGCGATTCTTAGTGCCTTGTTGGGTTGGAGGGGCATAGGAGATGCAGATGCTGCTGCGCGCCGAGTCGCTGGATTGGCATACGGCACTGTCACGGCTGAGATTGCCATGTTGGGCCTGTTGACTGGATACGAGCAGCTGGTGCTGGCTTCGATCAGTCGCGTTTGGCAACAGATGAAACTGCTACAGACCCGTCAAGTGGAAGAGAGACATGGACTCTTGCTTGCACTTGCTTCCATATTTGACCAAATTCCTCTTTTGGCAAGTAGGGGGCATATAAGGGGTGGGGTGCTTCCAGCGGCCTTGGGTCACATCGTCGAAGTTGCACAGGATGTCTTGCGTGATATTGTGTGGTCCGTCAAGACCACAATTTTCCGCAAGCCAGAGTTGATCGCAGAGGGCATATGTCGACTGCTCATATCATCGTTTCCGATACTTGAGGTTGGGGCAGTGGGCTACGACGAAGTTTTGGACAAAGACTTGCTGATTTCCGGTCCGAATCTGTTGTCTAATTTGAATATTTCCGAATTCAGAAAAGTTGTTTCGAGGATTCAACTATCCGAAATTTACAATCAACAGCGACTCTCATCCATACTCGACGACTCGTGGGAAATGATCAACACGTGGCTCACAAGGACAGAGCCGGAGGTAGTGTCCTCAGCGTCTGAGGCGTCGGTCGTGATTCTGGCTTATTCATCTCCACAGCGGCGCGAAGACATTATTCGAGGGTGGGGGGAGATAGTCCGACATAGATCTCGCTCGGGAACTAGCGCTGGGTACTTCAGGGCCTTGATGAAAGTTTACCCAGTTGTGTGCTTGACCAAGAAGCCGGAAGATGCGGCGACTGCCATCTGTGGGCCTCTATTGGAACGGTGGGCACAAGACACGGATGTTGAGGTCCGTGTTTCGATACTACAGAGCCTTGTTGGGAGCGAAGTGTTAGATCAGAATGCTGGTCGACTCCTGGGACTTATTTCAGCGGGATTGGAGGACTACACAACTAATGCCAGAGGTGATGTTGGCTCTCACGTTCGTCTTCAGGCCATCAAAGCTACAAGATACCTCTGGGGGCAAGCGAATAAGGCAATTGGAGTCCCGGATTTCGATGAAGCAATGGCTGGTCTCTTTCTACCAATATTGCGATTGGCAGCTGAGAAGCTGGATAGGGTGAGAATTGAGGCACAAGCCACTCTTGCCCTAGCTTTACAACCCGAGTAAGACAGCTTGCTTCGACGCGCTATGGGATTATACTAATGCGTTATACAGGGCCTCGTCACGCCTCGATAACCTGACCTTCTCGTCCCAAATATACTTCACATTCCTCCTGGACCTTCTCACCAGCAATAGGCTGCTTAATTCCTTCTTTGCGAGCCGAAACTCCTTGCCGAACGAGTGGATGGATGAGCTCCTCACTGGATACGTCACTTCCGCTGACACAGGCAACGAAGACCTCGTCATCGCAAGCCGCGCCGCACTCATCAAGTACTGCGACGCCAGCCAGGAAAATCTCGACCGCGTATGCGCCTCCCTCCTTCGGAATCTGAAGAGCCGACAAGGACAAGACCGCATCGTTGTACCAACGCTGGAAATCACCGCTTTCCTCTTCTCTGTGGGTATCTATCAGCGCAGCACCATGGTCGACATGAAGAACCTCTGTCTCCAGACACAAAAGGCTGGGTACAAAAGTGGCAACGTCCGCAAGCTTGAGGCGTGTGTCAAGGTCTACGGTGGTATTGCCGCTTTGGATGCTGGTATTCCGCGTATGAGCAGTGAGACTCTGGAGCAGAAGCGTAGTGAGGGCATTGCAGAGGCCAGGAAGAGGCTGGGTGCGCTGATAATTCACCCTTGGCCGCGTGTCAGGAGCTCGGTTGTGGACGTGCTCTGGGAGCTGGGAGTGACTAGTAGCGAAGAGAATAAGGCTGGCATGTTGAAGGGGGTGGATTGGAGCGAGGCTGGGAAGGGTACCATCAAGACGCTGGTTGAAGAGCTCGGACTGTCGTAGGTATGCCGTTGTCCGATGATTCGGAAGGCACTTTGGCAGCCCTATCGGCATGCGAATTGTCTTGTCAACGCAGACTCTCAAGCAACCAAACTCTTCTGGTACCGACAGAACGGTCCAGATCTTGAAAATGAAGCCAAGCTTCTCATGACTTTTGAGAAGTGGCAACTGGCCCCGGAGACAATCCATACGGTCTGGCCAGAGGAGGTCATCTGTTGTCATGGGGCTGGATATGAAGAGTGAATCTGCAACGAGATCTACCTTACTCCCGGTACCTGTAGGGTCGTAAACAACAAGGCGAGAAGGATGCAAGCGGCAAACGCCTCAGTGTACGCCTCGGTGTACGCCTCGGTACTAAGCAGCGTCTCAATATCCCTCATGGAGTGTCCTGACGACCACAATAAGAACGGCACACTACTGCTTTCGGCAATTTTGTACTGTCTGGCAGTGGCCTTTGTGTCGCGTAGCTACCACCGCATCGGAGCTCAAAGGCCACATGGGCCTTCTACTGGAGCAAGTTCCTCGAGGTTCTAAGGCTGGATATACCAGAATGGCAAGAGGACTCGCGAGGACCATCCGGCACGTAGGCCTTGCCGAAAGGGCTCACTGCTTCATTTCATCCTGTGGCTGTCATTCAATACATAGTATGATAGCTCGCCTCCACAACGATCGTCTTGACTCCGACTTGATCGTGTATATGACTCAAGTGTGTGGTTGTTTTACATTTCTTGTCTCGTTTCCATTTTGAGAGGACATGGAAAGTGAGCAAGGATGCCTGCCATGATGATTTCCAGTATAATGAGCAACTAAAGATAGCGTTTCGCATCGACGTCATATTACCAAGCCCAGCACAAGATACTATGGTATGCTACCGTGGTGATTGGGGTTCTCGACTTACTCTTCCCGATTCGGGTTTCTTCCGCCTACTTGTCCCCTGGTTGGCCAAAGCCAAAGCCAAAGCCCAAGCCGTAAGGTTGCTCATAAGCGCAATTCGCCATTGGTGAGTTTACGAGCGATCTGTACTATGTACATCGAATGTGCTTGCCCGTTGATCCATCCCCATTGAAAGATAGATTGTAACTTTACACCGGCATTCGTAATAAGTGTCAAAGAGTTGACCTAACCTACCGGGAAAAGGGCCGGGACTGCAGCAAGCTGGATACTTAGCTGGGACTAGCGAGAGCCAGGGCTCCACTCACACGAGGGCTTGTTGAGAGACAGGGGCTTTTTTTCCTTTTTTCTTTTCTACATTCTCCATGCTCTCGTCACCCTCGCTGCCTCGCAGGTCTTGTTGAATTCGAGGTCAAAGTCCCAGAGCAAGGTACTGGGGTATAGGGCATTCCAATAACGGCCATTTGCAGATATCGTAGTCCTTCTGCTGGCATTTGTGCATGTTGCGTCAACACCTAAGAACCGATTGTCCCGAGATCGTTGATGAGCGGGTAGTGCATGCAGTGTCTACTATAGAAATGCCGAGTAGGGTTGCAGTGGCATGAACACCACCCACAGAGCGGTACGACGTCTGCGTAATTACAAAAGGACTGAAAACTTGTAGACCAGGATATCGCTCTGAGAATTGAATGGTGATTTCGCCTAGACGTCAGCGAGGTCATGACTGAAGTCATGGCATATTAGCCAGGGGAGTCGGTTATTTTCTTTCAAGGATTCCCAGCACCGCATCCTGAATGTGTGGAGAGACACGAGGCTCAATACGATACAGAATCATGTGAAGCCGTGAAAGACTCTCGACTGCGAAAGTGTGTGTGTGAATGTGGTCGAAGCGCTGTGTGGTGCTGCAGAACACGGACGGGTCTGGACGAGGTTTGACGGAGATGAGCCAATATCATCACGACACGGCTTCCACATACCATCCATAGTGCCTAAGTGCATGCCGGCCACGGCCAATGCAGCGCTCGGTCCCCATACGGCGGTGCCCGGTTCACAATCCACGGTTCACGGATGCTCCTAGATCAGCTAAGGTTTCATTTGCGAGCCGACGGTTCTGGGGTCCCGAATCACGACTGCACAAGTGAACGAACAATGTATAAAGTATAACGCGGAGGCTGGCTGTCGGGGTGTATGGCTGTTTGATCGGCGACCTGCTGTATCCCGTCGGCTCGCCGATAGTCGAGGCTTGCGAGGACACCAGCAACCTTGTCAGCTGCTTACAAGTTATTCTGTCAGCCAAACAAAGTCAACTGTATTTGATCTTCACGTCAGAGATGCGTGTTGCCGAGCCTACGTACATACAGCATAATAGCTCGGTAGACCGAAGAGGGAAGACTGCCGGGGAAGGGCCAAAAAGAAGAGGTTGCACGTTGTCATGTTCTCGCCAATGAGGAGCGTGAGAATTGCGCTGCCTGGAGAGAAGATGAGTTGGTGTGCTGTGGCCTGCTGTCTGTTTTTCGCCACAGCAGGTACTACCTAGGCCGCCAGGCCGCTAGGTACGCAGCTACGCGGTATTACAGCGCACGGCCTGCCGAATTGGACGAGAGCGTTTTGTCCGGGCCGACCCTTCATCCCCCCCTCCCTCTTCCCTTCCAGGCATGTTCTAGGGTCCCTTGGCGGGGCGTGCGGGCTGTCGCGCATTCCAGGTTGTCATGATTGCAACTCCACCCTTCCCGCGTGGGCCTGACCCTGTACCTTGTAGCCTCAACAGTCGCCCGCCCCGCTCTCCCGTGGAGCGAGAATGAGATTGATTGACTTATAGTACTTGATCGCCTTGGGTCGGGTGGCCTGCAATGTAACCTTCAGGTCCATGCTCCATGCTCCAAGCACCAGCTTTGCTTTGTTTCTTCTATAACCGGCTCTCGCATATACTTAGTCTCCCCAATTCAGAAACACGATCCATTGAGTCGTTGAGACCACAATCCACTCCCGCCGACTACTCCTCCACCAGAGACAATCGCACCACTCGTCGAACATCGTGCCGGCAGGTTAGGTCCGAACAACCTAACAGCCGCGTTGCGTCGCCGCCCAGCATTCCGTCCTCAACAAGACCGGCGCGAGGTGCGTCCGGGTACGCGTCGAGCGTCCCCGAGGACGTCCAGTTTGCCCTCGAGACCCTCCACAACCTAAACACCCATTGCCCGAACTGGGCGAAGCGCCTGGACGAGCTGAGTGACCAGATCGACCAGCGCCAGATTGACCTTGCCCAGTTCGCCGAGCAGCAATGCCCCTGCAACAGATCCCTAAGAAACTGCGGCTCTACCGAGTCGCTCAAGCCGAAGGATGATGGCGAGGCTCATCCGGGAGCTGACGAAAGTTCGACTCCAGAATATCCAATCACGGACCAAAAAGATTGCAAGCAAATCCCAGGCTTGACAAATACTGCGACGACACAGAACGGCCATTCTCCTACCAATGAAGCCAACTCGCCAACCTCGTCCGCCGCAGAGCGGCGAAGAGTTCAGGTCGCCGCAACCGCTACGGCAAAAGCTCGTGCCGCGCTGCGCAGGACCCAGCTCGGCAAGAGGCGCAGCTCGGCGACCGAGTCGATAAATACCGGGGACGGACCGGCCTTGGCCAGCAAGTACCGTAGCAGGAGCCTTGTGATCGTGTATTACGACAGCTACGTGCAATCTTTTTTTGAAGAGGTGGTCAAGTTTGTCAGTGCGAGTCGCAACCTGATGCGCAAGGCGAGAATGGCTGCCAAGGTCGCGCAGATTAAGCGCATGGCAGAGCTGGAGATGCCAGATGACGACAGCTCCGAGGGATCAGACGAGGGCTTCGGGAATGGCATCGTGAAGTTTTACCCGCCGCAGCTGTCGCCGTCAGAGCCTGATGGCGCGGCCGTGACAGAGGGTCAGGAACTCAAAGGTGGGGGCACGCAACCTGATCAACGTGCCGCCGAAGCAGAACCTGCAAATGGCATTGCCGACAAATCAAAACCAGCAGCAACCACTCCGAGCCGCATATCCACTCCACAAACGAATGGCAATGCCATCTCCCCAACCAGTCCTTTGATACCCGGGCCCTTTCGCCCGTCCATGGCCGCTTGGTCCTCCCTTTCTCCCCATGGCAAAGATAGCGCTACGAAACAGCAACCCAGCATTCTAGAGGAACTCGACAAAAGCCTCGAACTCGTTCAATCCATGTGTGAGCACGCCGCACACCAATTTCTACGCGACGGCGACTGCTCAGATGAGATTGTCAGTATTAAGGAGCGGCTGATCGTGACGAAAACCGCAGCAGACAAGGAGCTGCAGCGCATGCTGGACAGCGACGCAGATGGAAGCCTGAAGAAGTTGATGGCAGAAGGTGGACTCGTACGGAGTCGGGTGTACCATCCGCAGACCATGCGGCGAGATATAACCCCTAGTGGCGCGGCGTCACCACGGCTGAAGACGAGTTTCGCCGGCGGTGGAGGTGCGAATGGGTACGCTACCGAAGGTTCCAGTCTCAATGGGAAAGGATTCGAGGTGAGAGCAGCGCCAGCCTTGGAGGTCGACGAGAGCATTGGCGAGGCCGACGCGACTATTGCGACAAAGCCACCAAAACTCGAGTTTCGATCGACGCGGGCGATGGGCCCACGAGTGGCGAATGGGCCTTGATAATTTCACCGACCTGATGGAAGCATACATTTAAGATCACGGTCCGACAGAGATCACTGCCAAGATATCACAGAAGGCCCATGGGAGCGCAGCATTGGATGAATACTTAACAAGAACAACTTGAGCAACATTGATGAGGACATGATTTCTGGGACAACTGGGCGTCGAGAAAAGCAGAAAGCGTATTTTTCATCTAGGAAGATAGCACGTCAGATCTGGGCACTACAGAAAGCTGTCTATATCGACGGTCTCTACAGATCGACACAGCATATTACTCTGCCTGAAGCAGTCCGTGACTTTCCTCTGGACACGACACTCGGGCAGAAATACTCGGGTATGCCATGTTTGGGAACATTAGGTGGCACGAGCGAGCTTTTGAATTTACAATGCACATACTCATAGCCTGGACGAAATCGTGGCATAGCTTTTGGAGTTGCTCGAACGAGGTCTATTGCATCGTTGTTTGGTCCTCTACTATTAAGGAAAAGAACGACCTTAAGAAAAGAGAAAACATTTCCCAAGCCTTGTCAGGCGTAGCACAGGCGTGTGGGAGTGAACGAAACCAGAACCCGTACTGTATATACCTTTGCTTGCCCATCAAACCTTTTAGCGAATTGCACTGGTCACCTTTGAACGCAAAGATATGCAGGGAGCCCACAAATAGCCAAGTCACTCAATGGCCCATTATCAGTAATAAAGCAACCCCCCAAAACAAGCCTGCAGCGTTGTGCCCCTTTGATATTGCATGTTGATGCTTACTACTGTGTCATGATCCCACGAGCCGCCTACCCTCCAACTTTTGGCATTGCACAACATGAAGAGTGCCACTAAATGCTACCGAAATTACGAGGGAGGTTTTGCAATAAGGTAGTATAGGAAATGTGGGTATCGTGTTTTTCGCGAGACTTATTATACACTGTCATGGACCAAGTAAAAGCACCAGTAAAAGCAGATAATGGCTGAATACAGCAAAAGACACGGAGAAGTAAACAAGCTGGGCCCTTCCTAAACCTTGGGTACACACAGTGCACCAGGGTAAGGCTTTTGGGCCAAGCACATTTCAGACGAGTCTGCCCCCAGAACTCCTCATATCCAGCACCTGCACGAGCTCGCAATTGTCATCGCCTCCAGGTTTTGGGACTCTCGGCAAGACGCGAAATTACCTCTTTACCCTCCTCTCTCGGGTGTCTCAGGCACCTCCAATACAGCACTATCCACCTTCCCTTCAGCCTCAGCTTCAGCACCAGGCGATGTAGGCAACGACGACAATGGTCCGCCGGTTTTAGGAGCGAAGCGCAGCTGTGAAGTCGCAGTAAATACAGGCAGCTCGCCACGCTTCATTGGGCTGGGTGACATTGTGGCCCGCTCACCCTCCTTGACTGGGCTGGGCGTGGCAGCAGGCGCAGGCGCAGCTTGCTTAGCAGGGCTGGGAGTTGCGGTAGAGTTGACAGGGAGCCAATTCAATGGGCCTTGTGGTGTAACGGCCTCGGGAGTGGGGCCTTCGGGTTGGTACTGGACGAACACATCAGTAGTCGGTTGTTCAGAAACTGGTGTCTCAATTTTGATGGCATCTTCCTCAACAACGTTCACAATGGGCGTGATGGGTGGCTCTAGCCGAGGCACCTCTGGAGGAAAAGCTGGACTCCTCAAAGACGGTTGGTCGTTGATTGTGGAAGGAAGGACAGGCTCCTGAGGAAGCTCCTCGCCAGGCGTGACCGGAAGGCTCGAGCTTTGCGGCTCCGGCAAAGACGCAGCTTGGTTGCCGCCAGTTGGTTGCTTCTTCTCGCGCGCACGAGCCTCCTTCTGCTGCTTCGTAACCAGCGTAATCTTCTTGATACCAGAGGTAATGTTGTCGAGATCATCTCCCTCTGTCTTCGCTGCAGCGCGACTTGATTGGGGACGAGTAGGACTAGACGATTTGGACCCATTTTTTGCCGCGCCAGTTGTGGCCTTCTTGGCTCTAGGAGCTTTCGATGCATCCTTCTTTGTTGCGGCGTTGGTCCTGACCTTCTTGACTGCCAGCGGTTCAGTCTGATTTGTCGAAGCTGAGGCAGTCGTGACGACGCTCATGGCGGTATCGGGCCTCTGAGTCATTGATGTTACAGGACGATCCGCATGATTGGCACCTGGACCGCCGTCAAAAGTCTCCGGTATTGTTGATGCCGCACTAAGACGTCGCCCCGGGGCTTTGGTTGGTCCGCGTCCGTTGAGAAGCGGCGTGCTACTTCTTGAGCCGCCCTGTGGACCGTCAGCAGTTGTCTTCACCCATAGAGCGCTTCGAATGATCTTACCTTCTCGGAAGCAAGGACTGCAGCCCCAGCCACAGTCCTCCGCCGATGCTTAGACGAATCCTCGTCATCGCTGCCTTCAAAGTATGTCTTGGTAATCTTTCGCTCCCGCAAACCCATCCTCGAAGGCGCCGGGGGTGGCGGAGCAGGTGCGGCTACCGGTATGACTTGCTCCTCAGTGATGCCCATCGAAGCCAAGTGGCGCTCACGACGAAGTCGAGTAGCCTCAGCACCTAGCTCGTCTGGTCTGCAGCTGGTTGTCGCCCGCTCGGTCGGGGTTAGTACTGAACACAACCCATGCGCAGCAACTGCCCAGGGAACCTCTGGAGGCGGCGGAGTAGGGGGTCGTGGGGCTGCGATGCCATTCATAGAAGCCTGTCGGCGGAGCCGAGCAATCTCCACCATTTTCGCAGTCGAGGAAGTGGTCGGTGAAGAAAAATTGCCCGGGGTGAATCCTCGAGTTGCTCGCGGAGCTGGAGGTGACAAGACCACACCCGTCTCGAGCATCTCGAGATTCTCTGAGTTCCACCATGAGGTCTCGTAGGCGTGAGGACGCAGCTTCACCTCGAGCGAGTTTCGTCGATCACTCATCAAGCCTGCCATCTGTCCGCTGAGACCGCTCGGATCTCTCATGGGAATAGGCTCACTGCCCGCCAGGCCGCTGACGTGGCTGAGAACTCCGGATGTTAACGCACGATCGCTATAGCCTCCCTCAAGCACACTGATAAGTCTACCATGGACACTAGTGCCCTCTTCCTCGGCAATCTTCGTGACATCCTGGGCAATGCGTGCGTAGAAGCTGGTCGGCACGTTCACACTATGACGCTGCATGCCAGCTCCCTCCCACTCACTTGCGTCAAAGCCTGCCGAGAGGAAGATAGCCGCCTTCGAAGTCTGGTTCGACATACGCAATCGTTCTGTGTGCGCCTTCAAGTATTTCCGAGCCTTCTCCAACAAAACCTTGTACTTGTCCTCATACAACTCCCAGAACTCGGCATCTGTTTTCCATGGCTCCAAATGCACGTTCCATACGTGCTGACCGTGAGCATTGTCGATGCATAGACTGGCGTTCTTAACTTTCTCCTCGTCGCCCATCTCACATGGGTACGAGTTGATATCATGAAGCGAAAAGTATCCGATCGACGCCTTCTTCCAGTAGGCCGCATTTTTAGCTAAGCCCACGCCTCTCGAATTGTGTTGCCATGTTATCGCCTGAGAGCCGTCGCCGTGATGCAGATCAAAGTCGATGATCGCCGCGTGTGTTAAGCCGTGGGCGAGGATTGCATGCATGATCCCGACATGGACATTGTTGACCCAGCAAAAGCCTGACGGGTAACTCGCCGAACAATGGTGACCCGGGGGACGGACTGCAACGAACGCGCGCTTTGCACCGCCCTCCTCAAATACAGTGTCAACAGCATCGCAAACGGCGCCAAGTGAGCCCTCAAGTGCCTCTAGCGATTCTGAGCACAGATAAAGATCTCCCTCATGCAGCTTCTGGGGCTTCTCGTGATCAGAACCGCGGTTCATCTCAGGACGTTGCAACTCTTTTTCACCCATCGCAAGCTTACTCTCGGCCGCATCACACATTTTCTTTAGCTCCTCCATCCATTTTGTGCCATGCACATTCGTGACCGCAGCCGAAGTCAAAGACATGCGACGGGTAGATTTGTGAATTCGAAACGGAACCGAAGGTATGGTTGTCGCGTTCAGACTCGGATGCGGAGGGTGCTCTCCTTCGCAATGGCGCTCACCCAGCAGTACGTAGGCTGCAGCAACGCCCAACACACAAGCTTTTATTCTCTCTGGACGCTCGACTATGGTACTCAGTCCGGCGCGCGTAGTCTTGGGACGGGAAAATCGGTGTCCGTAGCAGGCGTCGTGCAGGATCACAATAGTATCGGCGGCGCGCCGCTTCGACTCGTCGTCGCCATGTAGTTGTTCGAGTTCTCCGCGGAAGTGCGTCCTCGCTACGCTATTAGCGGTAGGGGGTGGCCGCGGTGGATCGGGCGAGAGGGACGCTCGGGCAGGGGAATGGGACACATTGCCGGAGGTGGTTCGTCGCGGCGGCACAACACCGTTGGCGGACTGAAGTGAGTTCATGGAGGCTTTTCGAAGAAGTGTGGGTGTTGCAGCACGAGAGTCGCGTCCACTGCCAGCATTGAAGGAGCTCGTTCGTGAAGCTGTACGGGCGCTAAGCGCAGATGGCGACCGGTCAACAGCCGGCCTGTAGGAGTTGGTGTTGGGTGAGCGAGCAGGAGGTGGAGTGGTATTTGCAAGTGGTGAGGTCGAAATTGAAAGGCCTCTGAGGGACTGTAGAAGCTCTCCATCAGATTTTCTGGTCTCTTTTTTGGCTGGGGTTGCCAACGGGGACGATGCCATCGTGGAAGTGGACGAGGGGGTCACAAGCTAAAGCACGTCACTTGGTTTGCCACCAGTCCACGCGGCTCAGATCTGCAGCAAAATAGTTATTTGAGGGGTGTGAACTATGGCGATAGCTGTCATCGCATGTATATAAGGCTTTGAAGGTGTTGTCGAGAAAGGGGCTCCGTTGCTACAGAAAGTCGCATTGTCAAGTATGGAGCATGCTAGACGTTGATAAACAACCAAAAACATTGGACTTCATGTCGGCTAGTAGCGTGCAATGTCACCAAGGATGACCCCTGACAGCCTGACGTAGCCAGTGCAGTGCAGCCCGCCTCGGCGTGGACCCTGGGTGAATTGCAAACAATACCTAGGTACATATCTAACATGGAGCCCCACCTATCCTCTCAAAGACAAAGGACTTGACAAGACATCCTATTATATATGCTTGTCTGAAAAGTATCAGAACTTGCATTCTTTTTTCTCTTCAATATAAGGCGATTGATTCTCAATAGTTGCCTGTTGATGGCGATGATCAAGGTTGGACTCACAGATCCACTTCAATGCCTTTGACCTACCTACACTTCTCGCTTTGTCCTTTTCCAGTGTGCTATTATGGAGGAAACATTGGTCCAAACAAGTATGCTCCTCTGAATTCTGTGCTTCAAGGGTGGCCAAGGGTGACTGCCACAATGTGCTTACCATCTGATATTATGGCACGGATCATAGCAAATCTGACAGATTCAGAAATGCTCCCCTATTCTATGTGGTGTCCTGTACCTGCCTTACTGTATACAGTGTATCGCTAGTAGTAAACGTCTCACTTGACCATCCTATGCTTCACCTCTATGTCCAATACCAAGCTCCGTGAATGTCCTTGTGCGATGCTCCGGTGAAGAAAAACATTGTGCTTACTTCCGCTCACTCTTGAGTGAGGCAGGAACCAGAATGCCAGCGCCAGTGATGCCTCCGTCATGGCATGGGCTAAGAATTACCCGTATGTTGGTATCCTTTCCGTATTCCATCTCGATGACCGTGTCCATAAGAGTCTGGCAGTCATGCAGGTAGTTCTGGAAGCCTACGATGCATCCACCAGTGTATCCAACCACCAGCTCAGAAGGCCCACCCATTTTGATGGATTCAGACTCTTTTCTTGAAGGGACAGGCAGTTCACCAGCACACCTTAGCAGGCCGATCGTGCTGGCTGCTACAATGGCAGCAGCTCTCATCTCAATGGCAAGTGCTATGCGATACAAGGCCTCGGCAACTTCCTCCGTCCCTAGGTAGGCGTATCAGTACTCCAGAGTCCAGATTTTCAACGTGACAAAGCCGATCAAACATGAGCGATGGTGTTCGTTGCTTGGGGAACGTTGCACTTACTCATCGTCTGCCCGTGCTCGTTCTCTTCGTACTTCCACAATGGGAACTCACTTTCCAGTTGCTGCAACAGGGTTCCTGGACTCTGAGGGTTGAAATGGCTGAGGAATGTTGTACTGAGGCCGAATTTTCGCTGCAGTTTTGGCGGGATATTGACTGTCTTGCAACCAAGAACGTTTGTCAAATAGTCGAGGAATATCAGACGACCTAGCTCGCCTAAGTATCGGCCTGAGGACATGTATTCGAGAGGTTGAAAGCCGGGTACCTCGCCAGCTTGGTCGAGCTCCGTGTCCCAGTGGCTGAACAGACCCAGCTTGTACAGAGGCGGAGCCGAGCCATTGATGGACCACTCTGTGTTCACAGCAATCTTGACATCCTCGCCTGCCTGCCCTGGTATGACGCTTACTTGTTCTGGCCTCTTGTTCTGATGCAAGCTGCTAAGTTTGAGTGGTATGGTCGCATTGCTCCCAGTCCCGCAGATGAGTCCCATAGCTGCCTTCTGGTTGGGTTGTGCTTGGAACTGATAAATAAAAGAGACCAGTGTCGCCACGGAATCATTAGCAATAGCTGCAATGGTGATTCGCGGCAGGTTCTGGCGATGTTTCTCGTATCCAATAAGCAGCAGCTGATCCAGGTCTAATCTGTCGCTGATGGCGAAGCCCTTGCCCATAGACATCAGCGTAGCTTGAGAAAGTGACCGTTGGGCCATCGGAAAGCTGAATGTGACACCCATAGGCAAATCATTGTCGCGGTTCAGTTTCAGGTCTCTGCAAGCCCTTGCTACCACCTCTGCAATCTTCTCTCCGATCCACGAGAAGAGAGACTCTGCATTCTCATTTTTGAGATGCTCGCCAATGGGCCACGACTGTTCGAGAAGTCGCCGAAGCCTTGGAGTCTGTTCCAGGGGCTCTGTAGATGTTGATGGGCTGGCTTGTATTGGGAGCAATTCAATGAAGCCAACCCTCAAGTTCGTACCACCACTACACATTTGATCGATTAGCGAATCAAGAGCAGGAACTGGGGGCATGAGTTGGACCCAGGAAGCAGGCCAGTGATCTCAACTCTTAATGCTTACATGTCAATGGCAAGGTACCTAGGTTGATATGTTTAGGTCAGCGTGAGTCTGCTTTGCAATAAAAGGGTACGGATTTTAGATGGACTCACCTGCCAGAGTCGCCACCATCAACACGTCTGAGGAGCGATTCGCTGATCGGAGTTGGAAGAAATTGGGTTTCTGAGTTGGCGGCCAGAAGGGTGAAGGTCTTGGACATCTCGCGGGACAGTTCAAGGACTGTCGTGTTGTCAATATGGAGAGGCGCCAGAAAATCCTCTATGGTCCCTGGGCCTGGGCCTGGGCCTAAATTTTGTTGCTGCTTTGATGCCATCTCAAAATATTTGGCTTGCTGCAATGTGTATGAGGGATTGTGTATTGCTCACGACACTGGGAGTGGTCGAGTATCAATTTACGAGGTCAAACCCTCAGCTTGCCGGAAAGAACGTGTCCGCAATACTCTTGGTAATGAACGACCTTTGGCGATGTCTATGAGGGGGTGGGTTCCATGAGTCGTTGCGAGGATGGCATGGCGACGAATAGTAGAAGATATCGTGTCACAAATTTGACTGGAGGTTTGCTTCCAGACCACAATTCATCAGGCCGAGCCGACAAGGGAGTCGGGCCTTCTCAATGCTCCTTCCTCCAATCGATAAGCCTACCTGGGTAGCTATGAAAAGGCCAGAGGGTCCGTCCAAGATGCCCGTGGCCATCTCAGATTATATATATGCAAAGAGCTCCACCGATCTCGTAAGGTAAGGTAGTAACGTAATGGGACGTGAAAATTGAGAAAGGGAATGTTCGGCCGACGCAAGGAGTATCTGAGCACCTGGCTGTGCTAGAAATAACGTTTTCCTTTTGCAGGGGCTGTACTTCTATGTCAGTACTAGCGGGGCAAGCCCGACAACGCAGACACTGGCAGACTGACGCAGACTCACAAGAGCATGCAGTCAGTCCCGAGCCGCGTTCCGCGCCCGCGCGCCTCAGACCGGGGGTCGAAGCACATCATTAGCTACTTAGCTTGGTAATTTACCATCAACTGCGCTTCCCCTCCACTCCAAGACCTTCCTTCCTGCCTCTTGTTTACACAACCTCGCCATTATCGTGTACCTGGACATATCTCAACACGGCCTACCGAAATTGCCTGTCCATGTGAGTTGAATACCGGGCACTCCCAAACGGCAACAGAGACGAACGAAATGGACGAGAAACTGGCCAAAACCAAAAAGTCTGACAGGCTCACGCACCACACAATGTCACCATATTCGCGACCCGCGCGGCGACTGCGTCCTCTTTTGGTCATGACGCTCGTGGTGCTCTGCTTCTATTACTACGTGAACCCGGCATCATCATTCAGCTTTCTCCCCCAGGTCGCTAGATTCGCCCCGGCACAAGCACCGGACACACAGAAGGTCATCGCAAACACCAAGGCTCTCGTACCGCTCGAGGCGCACATCATGTCCAAGTGCCCGGACGCCAAAGACTGTCTCCGCCAACTCGTTCTGCCCACCATGCAGCAAGTCATCGACAAGGTCGACTTCACACTATCGTACATCGGGACACCGACAGAGAACGATGGGGTGGATTGCAAGCATGGCCCCGAAGAATGTACGTTGGCTCCATCTGCCAGGGCACAAGGAGCGAGATCTGTAAACTAATGCATGGTGATTGGCACAGGTTTAGGAAACATCATGTTGCTTTGCGCCGCTAATATCTACCCGGATCCGAAGATCTACCTGGGGTTCGCCATGTGCTTAATAAAGGACTATCAGGACATTCCTCAGCGCAGTCATTTCGAGGACTGCGCTCTTGAACATGCCATTGACTTCGACAAGCTTAGTGACTGCGCAAGCCAGGACGATGGTGCGTTTGGCGTGGACATGCTGAGGAATAGTGTGCGCAGGAGTGCAGAGGTACGTTTCCCTTGGGGCGCCCACTCCGTACAAGGCTGACTGAAGCGTCTTCCAGGCTGGTGTCACTAAGAGCTGCACGGTGCGACTGAACGAGGAAATATACTGCATCCGTGACGGTGGAGAATGGTCAGACTGTCCCCATGGACCCGGAGTCAGTGACTTGGTTCTTCAGGTCGAGAAGTTGTACCGCTCCTCTTGAGGGGCTCGAAAATGTCGGTCCACAACTCGCTAGCTTCTCCGAGCGTATAGCTTAACGATACCGAATCCATGCCTTTTTCTTGATCGTCGCCCATGCTCTTCAGATGCTCGATGATGCTTTCCAGCCCGATTGCCTTGCCCGTCGCCTGCGTCGCGCCCGCCTCCAGAGCAACATGGACAATGTGGATGTGGAAGTGATAATACGTGGGCTGATAGTGGACATACAGCTTGAGCTGGTCACTCTCGATCTCGGGGTAGACCTTCTCGGTGGCCTCGATAAACTTGGTCTTCATGTGCTCGAGCCAGGTGATGTGCTTGACCTTGAGGTCCCGCAAGCTCCAGATGTCCCGGCGCTCCACGAGACCCAACAAGTGGAGAGCTTGGACGGTTTTCTTGTCCCAGTTCAGATCCGGTGTGAGAAGGAAGCCCTCATCCCCAGCCTCACCAAGGGGCGTCCTGTATATAACATCCTCGACCTCTTTCCGACCCTCAATGATATTGAACACCCAATTCAGTCGGCCCTGGTCACGCTTCGCCTGCATGTGCGGTCTGATTTTGTCGCGATAAATTTCGGGTGTCTCGGTCACGAAGCGCACACCCTGCTTGCTGTACTTTTTGATGTGTTGCTCAGTAGATGGATAGATCAAATTGATTTTCAAGTCGGCGAATTCGTGTTGATCCGTAGCATTTTCAATTGCGCCGCTGCTGGCCATGTACCAGTGGTAGATGTCGTTGGCGCCCAGGTTCTTGAGTGTCCGCAGGCTGCCAGCGATGGAGCCGAGGTAGTCGCTAGAGCTGGGAAAGGGTGCGCGCTCGAGGATGAGCAGCGCGGGTTGCCCGTCAATGGTGCCGCATAGTGAGGTCCGGCGCCCTGCCTGATCTTTGACCTAGTCAGCTCGAGTCGACACGACAAAAAAAAAAGACTAAGGAGTTAGCAGATTGATTGTACCTTGGTTCAGCAGGCGCTCGAGCTTGAAGCGGGGTACAAGGTCTTCTGGTAGGGACATCTTGACCCGACGCTCGCGTATGTGGAGTGTAGACATGGAACGCGTCGCGTCAAGCTTCGAAAGAGCTTTAGCAGCTCAAACACCACCACCCCCCCCAATAAGAGATGTTAAGCCTGCTTGGTCGGGCTTGCTCCACTGAGATTTGCGCTCAGGCATGGCGCATCCCCACCCAACTGCTCGGCCCGCTGCCGGCCAGGGTTCAACTTGGCGCAACCACGGGTCCACCCTGTGCATCTTTTGCATCTTGAGATCTATCCGAATGACGACCCTCGGCCCGGCTCGAGACGAACAGATCTGTGTCCTGGCTGTTTGGAAGACTGCAGATTACAATGAATTTGGGTGGCCTGTCATATTTTTAGGCTCTCTGACTCTCTGCAGTAATTATTGAATTCCCACACGGCTAGCATAATTGCGGCTTAGCTGCCCAGGCGGCCAGGCTGCCATCCTAGGTTAGGTACCTAACAATGCATGTGTGAGACCCAGGCGGTGCCAGGTACGGTACGTACACTCCATCACGCGCTAAGCTGCTGGGCCCAGCGCCCCGGGCCCCAGTGTACCGAAATAGATAGCCGCTATTAGGTGTTATATTGCTGCATGGTCTAGACCGGTTGCCTTGTGAGCAGCCATATATACAGTATGGGGTCTAGGTCCAGCCACACCACATCTGCTCGAGTCCCATCTGCGCACCTCGATTGGCCTTGATCGAAGTACCAAGCGCTGATGGGCGGGAACGACTAGCGCAAGTAGACGATCAATTCACCTTTGCCCGCCCCTGAGAATGGGCCGATGTTCTTGACACATCGCTGGATATGCTTCAGTGTGTCAGCACGGAAATCCTTCTCCTCCTCTCATCTCCCACGAATCACGAATGCCTTACCCTGGACGGAGCTAGCGCCTGTCTCGCGTATCCCTCATCTCAGGTATGCAGCCGCAATACTACCCTCGACACATGCGCTGACCGGGCCGTTCACCTGCAGGCCTACCGAGGGGATTTGCCAAAGCGCTTTTCTGGGATAGGTGCGCACATATCCTTATCTCACGGAGCTCGGTATTCCAAGATGACCGGCGGGACCGACCTGGCTCTATAGATGGGTGTTGTCGATGGGATATAGGGCGGGCAGGGGAAGGATCACCGCATGGCTGGAGAAGCAGCACACCCTCCCTGATGGCTTTCTTAGACAGCCTGGACATCACCTCCGTATTCACTCGAGGCACTCTGGAGGATTATTTTGGAACTAATGCAAGCCTCGCCCCACGCTTATCCGGGGAATTCGTCGACCCCATGTCTCTATCGACTTGCTCTTCCTCAAAGGATCCTCTCTCTCGCCTTACGCGAGATGTGCTGACCTCTCTCGTCTTCTGTCCCGTAAAAAATTTTGCTGCCTGCTGAGCTTTGCAACAGCTTCTTTTGACAATAATGGATCCACATCAAGACCGACTCGATCAACAAGCGCCCGAGGTATTCAACCCAACCTACCCGGAAGCTGTACAGCACCCCTACCAAACGAAGCCGGAAGATGGAACAGCCACTTATAACTCGTCCAACACTCCCTACTCCAACTACGCGAGCCCCGTCGGCTACAACAACTCACCGCACGGCTACCATGCCAGTGCCGTAGGCGCCCAGCCAGGAGACAAGAACCACCACAACAGGAGGAACAAGGGCCTCTTGTGCGGATGCACCACACTCGTCTTCGTCCTGTCGGCCATCATCGCTATCCTGGCAGCAGCGGTCGTGGGGCTTGCGGTGGGAACGGGCGTCGAGGCCAACAGGGCGAATACCGCCGAGGCCAAAGTCAGCTCCTTGAGTTCCTCGGGCGCGAACGCGACGGCGACCACTACCGTGGGCTCTGCGTCGGCTACTAGCACGTCGTTTGCGGACCTGGACAGTAACTGCTCGGGGGATCCATCAGGTGTGAACGGGACGACGTACAGTTCATTTTCTTGTTAGTCTCATCTCATCGTACAATCGCCAGCTCAGGTATTCTCATCATCATCGATCTGTAATTGCTAACAAATTGTCATACAAAAGTGATCGCGGAGCAAACCTTCACGATACGGTGCAACGCGGACGCGCTGGGTAGCCCACTGCTCAGTATCTTTACCAGCGAACTCACAACATGCATAGTATGTCTCACTCATCTTTAGCAAGCTGCCTGTATCAAGTTGTCTCACCTTTTAGCGGGATGGACGACATGGGCAATCTAAGGAAACACTTGCCCAGTAGATATTTTACTAACGCACATACTTGAACAGGATGCTTGCGCTGCATATACGACACATACCCTCACAAACTTCGGCAACAGCACAAACTCCACGTGTGGCGGCGTGAGCTTCATCCCCTTGTGGACGAATAAGACGGCCGCGCTTCTAGGAGGGGCCCCCGGGAATTGTTACCTAAAGCCAACACAGACGGGTGAACCGAATGTGCCAAACATTGGCACAGAGTGTCATGCTGGTATTCTGGATACTTCTTAAAAAGGTGGAACGATGATAGCATGTGGTGGTCTTGGGTATTGAAGTTCGAGGTGGCCGGGCCATGAACATGCGGCCACTACTCGGGATTGTATGAGTATTGAGCGTTGTATACACACAATGCCATCTTTGTATGCACCTTCAAGAAGAACTGAACCGAGCAAACCATGCAGACAAATCCGGAGACTGTAAAGAGAGAAGCCTTTGGCTGGTCTTACTCTTCAAAACTCGATGTGGAATTGCCCAAACGCAAAGGAAGCGCCGTCTTTTCAAAAGAATATACAATTCGATCCTTGCATTTTGCTCAATGCCAATGCTATGCAATGTTTGTGCTTTAGACCCAGAAAAAAGGCACACCAGTGCATTCCGTTTTCTACACTCCATTTGCCTCACGCCAAAGCCACATGCCGCCACCCGCTTCTTGAAAAATTGAAAGAAAGGAGAGAATGCAAGTATCAAACCAGAGAAGATGAAAAAGAAGAAAAAAACAGACAAGAATAGAACCTGCTCTACCCTACCCAGTAAGGCAAACCTGAATTTTTGTGAGTCTTCACTTGCCTCCTTCCACGACCGACTTCAAGACCCTCAATTTTTCCTCTGTGATCTTGATCGCCTCCTTCACCTCTCTCTCATCCATGCGATCCTCGCGTATCTTTTCCTGCATGGTACGCGGCTCCACAACCTTCTTTCGCGGGCGTTGCTCTGCGCCGCTGAGGCGCTCCATGCCAACACGCTCCTCCAGCCATTCCCATAACTCGCTCTCCTCACGCCGCCACATTTCCTCATATGCCGCAAGACGGTCAGGGTAGCCATAAAGTCCAAGGCCAGATCCGTAGGGTCTATCCACAGGTCTGTTGGTGAGGCCAAATCCGAACCAGGCGGCTACTAGTAGCCCAACAAGCAGGCCGTACACTACATTGCCTGTCATCAGAGGCTTTCCGATATCCAACACGGGGCCAATGATACCGTGCAATGGCTCGAGCATGCCCCAATTCTGCTTGGCCGAGGACTTGGAGGGTTCTTCAGTGTCGCTTGTGACGTTCGCAGCCGCGCTCGATTTGCCCCTCTTGCCTCGCTTACGACCTTTGCCTCCGGTTGCAGTGGCAGCTCCTGATGTGCGCTTAGAGGCGGCTGCCTTTAGAGCCACGAATAGATCTTTGCAGAACTGCGATTGGCCCTCATTGGCACCGTTCTCGATAGGACCTGTCACACGTTAATCACTTGTGCTTCAAGCATAGTTTCTGTCAACAAACATACCCTTTAGCCAACTCTTGCCGGTCCATTCAACAACACAGTTGATTTGAACCCGGGTAGCGTTATTCTCAGCCCACGTAAGACAGTACTTCGTCTTGACGCTGAACACATTTCCGCTGGGTACATCGGGATTCTGCGTTGTCACCAGGACCCTCACGACCTCATTCAAGTCACACGTCTCGAGGTGTTCCGAAATGATGCATTTGGTCTGCTTCGGACCAATGGAAGCGTTCAGGGGTTTGATATAAGTGTACGCCCGAGTGTCGTGGTCTTGGCTCAACCCCTTTTTGTCCTCCATCTGTAAGTCCAGACATTTCTGGTCTTTCAGTAGGAAATTCGTCATCCAAGCCGCTGAATTCGACCCAAAAAGCATGTCGTATACTTTGCCGAGTGGCGCAGGAACAATATCATCACCAGTGACCTTCTTGTAGTGCGTGTCTGCATCGCCACAGTCTGTGGGACCATGCGTCGCAGGGCCTGGGAAATCTTGAACACCAGCTGAAGCCGCTGGGGCTTCCTTGGGCTTCTCGGAAGTGACGTTATTACTCGTGACAGCCCCCGAAGGCTTGCGAGTGACTGACTTCTCAATAGCGGACTGTAGCAACGGCGGTTCTGCCGAAGGAGCGGGCTCAAAGTCGTCGTCATCCTCTTCGTCCTCGTCGTACACGTCGTCTCCATCATCACTGACTTCTTCCTCGTCAGAGCCTGAAGCACTCTGACTTCCACCTAAGACAGAATCGGCGGCGTCGATTTTCTCTGTCTTGTCTCCACCTGTCTCATCCAGACGCACTCCGTTCAGAGAGCTCTGCAAGCCAGGATGGCCGAGCTTCCATATCTTGACAATCAAGTCATATGTTGAATCTCGGCTTGTGAAACTCGCGAAAATGTGTTTGGCGTGTAAGGTGGAAATCATGAGCCCATTCTTGAAAAGCAAAGCAGTGCTCCTCTTCTCAACAGACACAATCTCATCAAAGCTCATGACCAAAGTAGTTACCCAGCCAAGAATGTTGCTGCTGAAACAAAGATGACCTTCGGAGACGTATAGACGCCCATGAGCAAGAATTTCACGCTGCAACGCACAGCTATAATCCTCGATGAGATAATCCTCGTCTGGAACACTCTTGAACAAGTCATGGAAGTCCCGATTCCGCCTTTTGCTGGCAACCGCAAACCCCGTAAGTTTTGGTGCGCCCAATTGAGCTCCTGGCTGGGCCAAAGACGAGTTCACGGCCGAAAGAGCGGCCCCAATAGTGGTTCCTGTTCCGCCCGTTCCGCCTGTGCTCCCCCGTTTTCTGTTGTTGCGGCGACTGCCAATCGCACTCCTTATACTTCCACTTCGATGTATGCCAGATCCCTCCTCGTAGACACTGCCGCTCGGGGTGGTTTTCCCCCCAAGTACTGCTGGTTCGTAAGATGACTGCGGTCTCGGGGCGTCATCCCAAGATGGATCCACAGTGGCAGCGGCGTGCACAGGACTTGCGTCTGCTGGTGCAGACTCAGATCTTGACCTGCCAAGCTCTGCGTCCTCCGGGAATTTGGTCATTAATGGAGTCGGAGACCTGCTTATCGACTCGCCTATACCCAACTGGCTCAGACTTAGGTCGCCCATACCGATAGTCTTCACCGCAGCTTCTTGAGACTCCATAGATGCGTCCACCGTCGCTGCTGCTGATGGCTCGACCTCGACCTGGTCCTCTTCAACTACGTTCTTTTGCAACGTCTGAGCGGAAGAAGATCCTTTGCTCTTCAAGTGGCCAGGACTTATATTCGTATTAGAAATTGTGTTGCTGAGATTTTGCGCAGCACTCTGAGCGGCAGAGAAGACTGAGTTGAAGAACCCTGAAGACTGATTGGTAGGCGTAGCGGCTACACTTTCTATAGGTGTAAGCGGGGCTGCTGATATCGTGGATAGCTTGCTGGGTACGATGCTTGCTGAATCGGCTCTGCTGCGTCGCTGAGAAATTTTGCCGCCTTCAGTCGCGGTGTTTCCCTTGCGTACAAGATCGAATCGAGGCGAGGTAGTGTTCGTTGGCGTGGGAGGAGTATTCACGATAACCGGAGTGCCGTGGTCAGAGGCCGCTGGTGGCGTTCCAGGAGGGGTGCTTTTTTCGAGGGATGCTGCTCGTGCTCTTGATTCGCGACTAATACGTTCAGCTGGACCGGCCTTCTGTTCTTGTGTGTCGCCTACGACATTCTTTGAGGGGAATTCAATCTCGTTCGCGGTTGGTTCCTTAGAAGGATCGGGGACGGCGATATGAAGACCGTCGCTGAAGTCGGTCGAGCCTTGAGAGTCGGAAGTTTCTGGCCCTCTTTCAGGACTGTTACTGCTGGCCCCCGATAGCTTTGACAGGCTTTTTTTGGACCGGAAGGCGCTCTTGATTCGGCCAACCGGCGAGGGCGACCTCCTGCTAGAACGGGAGGTTGGGGGCGCAAGTCCGGCCGGGTAGGCCTCGGATTCCTTATGGCGATCCGTGGTGAAGATGTCTTCGGCAGGCCGAGAGCTTGGGTGATAGTCGCGTTGAATCAGAGGTGAATTGCTCGTCAGATAGCCAATTTGGGAAGGATGATTGGACGCAACTGGCCGCGCTGAAGACCTATAATGTTCGAAGGATTAGTATGAGTACAAAGGCCTGAGGCCGGTCCGGTCAATTTGGCGCCTGGTGTGGTAAGAGAAGGCTCATGAATGAGCGAGAAGATGTTATTCTAGGCCTATGCGATGTTGTAGAAAGACGGGAATATGTGAGATGAAGAGGCCATTAGCTCAGGCCTTGTTGGCAGTTTGGAGGGGGGGCGTAAGATGCGGCGTCGACACTTGGCATTGGCAGGTGATGAGGTAGTAGCAGGGTGGAGCATCGCCTCAGGGGTCCAGGCCGTATCCGTTTTTGGTGCTCGTGTGCTCCAAGTTGGATGGTTCCCTGTGGACTCTCTCTCTTGTGAGGTAATCTCGTCTGGTATTATCACCAGTGGAGCGCAACAAGACCGGAGAGATTACCCAAAATAAAAAAGGGTCGCTGGGAAACGCTGATGTGTCGGGATGGGGCTTAAGTTTCTCAAAGGGCCGGTTGACCGCCCGTGCGGTAGCGCATGGATGTGGGTTTTGATAAAGTTCGCCTTGAGACGCCCACTGCTGGGCCAGCTAGGTAGCTCCTGTGTGATTTGGCAAGCGGACCGGGTCGAAGAGTCGCATATGTGTAGGGGAAGATGATTAAGATGGGGGTAACCCGACGCAATGCAACTCACAATAATTCAGGATCCTCCGAATTGTAATCCGACGACACCAAACTCGTGGTCGATTCTTCCCCCTTCTCGTCTGCCACACGAATGATGACGGAACTGTTGTCGGTGCTGTCAGGCTCCTGCGCGCCTAGTACAGACTGCGGCACGTGAGAGACACTTGAACGGCCGCGCGAGAAGGACTGGGACGATGTGGTGGCATCGTCACTGTGAATGCTGTTGCTGCCGTCGACAGACGCTCTACGGGCGCGGCGGATGGTTGACTTGGACTTTGCAAGGAGCTTTCCCAGTCCCAGCGATTTATCGGACATGATTGATGGTGGCGGGGGCTAATCCGCCTAAGATGTTTCCTCCCAAGTTTGCGTCTGGTCCTGGTCCTGGACTTGGGGGCTGGGCAGCCACAGGGCATGAACCAGATAGTGTGGTTGTCAGTCAGTTCGTGCGAAACACGACCGACTGCTTTTTCACCTTGACATTGGCAGGCTTGCGATAATGTTGCAACTTCGAAAGCGACACTGGGAATGGGACAGCTTGATGCAGCTTGAGAGTAAACCGCGGTCGTCTGGGGCGGGTTGTGGAGTCAGGGTCTGCAGGTGGGCGGCGGATCGAAATGTCCGAGCCACAACGTCATTGCCACGGCGCCTTGCTGCTGCTGCTGCTGCTGCTGCTGGAAACACCTACAGCACCTGACAGTACCCCCCAACTCACTGCGTCGGTGTTACTGAGACCATCAAATTGAGGCCTGCCATTGGGTATGGCGGTGTCTAGACGAAGCGAGGGGCTTGGCCGGACGAAAATGGTTTTAGTCTTGTTGCTTGTGGGTGGGTGGTGGGCAGCTTGGTTTGACGAGTGTCGCGCAGATTCCATTTTGGCTGGGCTGCTCGGTCAAAGGAACATCTTCTCTGAGCTTATACACATAGACCAACCTTAGGTATTCGAGGTAAACCCCCACGTATCATTTGTAGGTACAATGCATACGAGCTGCAAGATTGACTCAATTGGAGGCTCTTGAAGACGTACGTTGCCAGCGGTCTGTTGGTCCAAACAGTTAGTTGGCCACTATTTTCGCAGGCGACTGTGTAGAGCCAGACTGCTTTACCTCCCTCCTACCTAAAGTACCTAGTAGGCGCTCGAATGGGCGCGTATCCCTACGTCCGAAGTGCTCATGTTATCAAGCAGGCTAGCACCGACCTACCTACTCGGCTGTCTAAATTGTTTTATCAAGCAAACACCATTTCTGCATGTTCCACATCATGCACTGCTCTTGTGCAGCTAGCGTCAGAGCCTTGCGTGTTACGTTCTCACCCTGGGGCCCCCGCCCTTTTGTCTCCAACGTCCCGAAAAGGTGAACCGCCTGACACCACCCGACACCTTGGTACGCCTGCGGGCAGGACAGGACACCCCGGCCTCAGAATAGTCTCCAGACCCGTTCACACTACCGTCTCCGGCCTCCCAGACCACAACGGTTTAAGCAACCAAAAGAACGTCTCTGTTATCGTCAACACTGGACAGTCGCTTCCACCTACATGGACTTCGAGGCACCATGGACTCTGCGCCTCTGATCAAAGTATGATGAATCAACTTCGCTAAGTGTCTTGCTGCTTCGTACTGACCACATGCCTTTAGGCGCATGACCATGCGAAGGCCGCCTCCGATGCTACCCAAACTGCCAACTCTACCGTCGCCATCAACGAGCATACTCTCGCCGCCGGTGAATTCTCAAACGCCGCAAAGCTCACTTCCAGCATCGAAGCTCTGCGGACCCTTCGTCTACTAGAACAGCACCACCAGAAATTGTCTGAGATTATCAAGTTCTCGGTAGAGCACCCCATCAAACATGCGACTGCTGAGAAGGATGGCAGTGCGGCCGAGGAGAAGATCAGCCCACAAATAGCCGGAGCTGAAGTGAAGTCGGACAGCGTAGTGAGCACCACATCGAAGCCATCCACGGCGGTTCCAGGCTTGACGCCCCAGCGGCGCCATCCGCCCGCCCGGGAGCTGTCCTCCTCTATCGCGAGTAACCTCGCCTCAGCCAGAGGGATCCGCGGCTCCAGGCGCGGGGCTCCAGTCGCGCCGAGCGTCTCAAACGACCAAGCACCCGGAAACTTGGACACTCTATCGCGGAAGGACGGGTCTAAGGCAAGGATGCAGAATATGCTGGATACCAAGCAAAAGCCTAGCTGGGTTCCACCGGTTCAGGCCCCGATTCAAAGCACGCGCCAGCGTTCTATAGACAATGTTGCGGAGGAGGAAGAGGCCCCAGTAGCTTCGCCACGAGGCGAAGAAGGGTTTTCTCGTTTCTACAACACATTCGGCAACATCATCAACACACTGTCGGCACCCTTGGCTTTTGCTGGCCTTCCTCTGATCGCCGAAGAGTCACAGAGTACCGAGACTCCTGCCTCAGAGAACGTTTCACAGAAACGGCGAAGCAAGTCTGTCGTCAAGACCCCGACAGATGAACCTGATCTCAACAAGATCTACTCGAAAGCAGCCTTGCGATCGATCTATCGCGATGGCCACCTCCCTACAGACTCATTCTACGTTGTACCCACAAGCGGTCACACGGTTTCGTACGCCAACATCTTAAATTTTGATCAGAAGGAAAAGAGGCGTGCTATGGCCGCATCGATCCACAGTTCAGACGGTGGGACGTATGATCTTGACGAAGAGGGGTTTGTGGACGCTAAGGAGTCACAAATGACGCTGTCCCCTAGTACCAAGCGGCGAGTTGGGAAAAGCCAAACCGAACGAGAGCTATATAATGTCATCGAGGAGCTGAACACTGAGAACACCGGCTTGAAGGACATGTTGGACAAAGTCACCAAGCGGCTGTCTGCCTTTGAGGCCAGTGCACAGCACAACCGGCTCGCGATGGTAGACAGTATGCGTATGCCAAGACCGTCTTCGCTAGTGTCACAGAGCTCAGGTCATCACGCATCGGATGACGTCCTGAGGAGAAGGAATCGTGAGTTGGAGGAAGAGCTGGCCAAGGCAATGAAGCAGTTTGAGGCTTTGGAGAAGGATAATAGTCACCTACAGAGAACCGTTGACAAGTACCGCAAAAAGTGGCAAGAAGTGATTGCGGGTGCGAAGGAAAGGAGGGAAAGACAGGGTACAGCGCAGTCCACAGATAAGTAGACTGTGTATATCGGATTAGAGTTTCTGTCAGGAGTGCGAGTCTGGATTGTATCTTCTTGGTCTAGCAAGCATCAACATGTTACCCAAACTTTGTATTGCCCTGCATGGTATAGTGGCTTGCGCTTTGTGTATGTTGTCAGGCTATCTTCCCCCTATATGGGCATATCATGTCTTGGAAATAGACACATGGTGGACAATCCTGGATAAGTCGATGCATTCCTCTCTACTTATGGACTGGATGTTTCATGTGCTTGTTCTAAGTCTATCTCCCAGAATATGCTCGATAAGAGGGTCTCACAAAGGTGAAGAAGTATATCCTTGTAGTCAAAAGGTGCCCCCAGGGTAAGTGCCACTACTATTTTACAATGAACAAAAGCATCACTTTCGTGAAAGGTCATCAAGAAGACAGGGGTTCCTGTCTTTGGCTCTCTTTCATCTTATTGTAAGGGAGAGCCCCTTTCTCAAGTGCCCACCTGAGCAAATACATGATGGCTCCTGTCCAAAACTTCACCCCGAATGTTCTATTTCAGGTTGTCTCATGGTTTCTACGTTGGATGCACTATTGTGCTCTTGGCCTTGACCCTCGCCCATTCACATCAAATTATGAACGATGCTAACTTAGAATTATGTCGTGATTGAAGGGGTCATCAGGAGATCGTGAGTTGTACCTGCCTGATGCTTACAACCAGGGTGTCGACCTGCGCCTGCCCCTAAAGGTGAGATTAGCTCTCATTGAGAGAACAGCACATCTAGACGGGCCGAATCATGGCGCAGAGATCATACACTCTATACAACGAAACGATCCTCCGACTGGTCAAGAGAAACCTTCAGCGCGGGTCTCTATACTCCGGCCTCGGCGCTCCAGCTAAGTAAAATCTTCGACCTAAGCCGCCGCTTCTCTTGAAAGGAACTGAGTTATTTGATGAATCTGTCCGCCTTCATTGTGAGGCAATCTTTCAAAGTCAGACTCCTGTGGAGTTTTCGAGCGATGTCACTCGGATGAGTGCCGAAGGACGATACTACACCTTTTGCCCTCAGAGCGCGAATTGAACAATACGAGACGAATCGAAACACGAAGGAGATATAAAGGAGGAGAAGAGAGAAAGAAAGCTGAAGGTCCAAGTGGCAAGGCTGAGAAAGCCAGGCAGCAAGATAAAGGGCCAAGGACGGGGTGGGGGAAGAAGAAGAGGAGGTCATGCCGACGAGGTCAGCCGAAGCGAAGGCATTGCGCAATGCAAAGAGGAGCGCAAAGAGGAGCGCAAAGAGGAGCGCAAAGAGGAGAGAAAAAAGGCTAGAGAAGAGACGAACTGCTTCAGACAATCGTGATGCCAGTGGAGTCAAAGCAAGCAGCTCGGACACCATCGTTGATCACCTGCAGCAGCTCGCAACGTTCCAGTCCTCCAGCATGAACACCCGTGAAGCTTACGCGAAAGACTTAACAGTCTCGAATCTCTCATCATTCGAAGTGAAGAGTGACATAGACAGTCCCAGCTCACTCAAAATTCGTGGCGGCCATCAGAAGCTCTTCACAGCGTTCAACCCGTCCACCGTCAACGACAACGATGCTGGCGATGAAGACGTAACATTGGTGAACACAACTCCACTGAAAGGCCTTTGGATCGACAAGAACGAATCCAATTTTGATTTTCCTGGCGAGTATAATGAGCCTGAGCGTCACGGCGTCGATATCTTTGTTGCAACTGGCCGACGAAACACCAAACCCAACAGGCCGGTCCAGCAGGCAATGGGGGCTACCAAAGACACTGGCCCTAAGAGGGCCCTTTTAGATGTGTACGCTGATCACCAAGATTTGAAGCTTAACGGTCTCAATTGTGCGACGCTGCGTCTTGCTGGTCAAATAGCCAAGCAAGTAGCTTTAGAAGCAACGTACGACTTTCTGAAGAAGGTGAGTGGTTCTTGGTGTGCTACCATGTCTTCCGGAAGAAATCCGGAGAGATAGTTATTTCACAATTCGCAATACTTTCTAAGACTGCGCAGTGTATCCCAGCGGTAGACCTACATCAACTCTGGAATCACATTTTGGGCACAAGTGACTTGCAAACCGACAGAATCACATCCCTTCCAAACCCCGGAAACACAATCGATGTCAAGGGTGACAAGCGTCCTATCGATCTGCTCTTGTCCAATTGCATCACGTGTCTCAGTTCGACGTTCGAAATCGACAGGAAAACTCTCAGAGCCGTGTTCAGCCAGGCCATCATACTATGCGATGCCGTCAACGACACTCATCGCAGAGACGCGCTATTCCGGACGCTGGACGCGCTCGACTGGCTTATCCTCGGCCTCGCCGTCCAAGAGACGCAGCTTTACCGTGCCCTGAACCTCGTGCTAGACGACGAGTGTGGCACGCAGTCTCCGTGGGCTCTCGATAGAGGGAGACAGATTGCGGTGTCTCAGGAGCGCAAGTCCAAAGAGCGCGACCTGCTCCGAAGGCACAAGGAGATGTATGATGGATTCAAGGAGCCTTTTCAGAAACAATTTGTGGACACTTTGGCAAAACTGATGGCGATGGAGGAGTAACACTCGCGGTCCGAGTGTTCGTTAGTGGAAGCTTTGATATGGGTTATGGTATTTACTAGGACAACTGTTATTCTAGTCTTCAAAGCTTTACGTATCACCTTAAGATATGACCATGGCGTAGGCAATGACAGGGCCGCTAGGGTGGCAACTTTAGACGAGAAAGAGAATCAACTATTGACTAATTATCATTCAGTCCCCAAGGTAATTGCTCTATTCCTCTAATACCATCAGATGCGAGCATCCTCAGAACCATACCGCAACATCGGAATGCACCTCACCCCGTCGCCGCTTACTCTTCGCTTCGCAGTAGCCATTGTTGGCTCTTTAATTGAAGGACATCTCGAAGACAGAATCTTAGTGACACAGAAACGATCCAACTCAACCTGAGACCTATGTCCAACAGGTAATTGATCTCTAAAGACTCAAATGTCTTCTGATAATCACCTTGTTGGGTTGGGTGCCTTTCGGAGGGTTCTCTCCTTCACCAGCGCAACATGACAGCCTCACTGGGTACCCCATTTTTGGTGACAGCTCACTGGGACATTGGCGAGGACATGTCTCTCTTCTGCTGTTCCCATGTCTTCCTGCACGCGTCCTTCATGAGTTTTCTAGGAGCCAGTCGTCCTGTCATCAATTCAAATGCCTCGATAGCCATCTCGCTAACGTTCTCCAAACCGTCAACCACCACCCAGGATGGATTCTTTGTGTCTCTGTAGACCTGCATCTGGGCAACCAGTGGTGTGATGAGAGGCTCGTAGGCAAGCTGCGAAGAATTGAATTAACACAGGTCCCAACTATGTGGCAAGGAAAATTGCAAAGTGGAGAGCGGGATGCATAACTTACCTCAAGCACCACACCTCCTGTGGGGCTTCCAAGCCATTGCATAGGCATCTCAAAATCCGCCGGCGGCTGTCCTTCGATGCTCGTGGCAGGCACACAAGACACAATCAAGGTCGGCTGCTCGTAGCCATGTGGCCATGACTCCGAAATGGACGGCAGCACATGACAAATCCGCGAAATTCCTCCCTTTCCAGGTGTCATTCCTTGTTTCTGCGCCCATTGGTTGAAGTGGTCAGCCACCACCTGCGCATTCGACAGGCTCCTGTTATAGATGAAGATGTTGCGGCAGCCAAGCTGAATCATGGCATATATCGCCGCACGAGCTTGTCCTCCGGCGCCAATAACAAGGCCAGTGGTCTTGGAAGGTCGCACATAGTTGCGTGGACTTATATCCCTCTGCAAGCAAGTAAATATGGACGACCAATCGGTGTTGTCGCCGTAGAAGTCGCTGGTAGGGCCGGATTTGTTCCGAGAGTTTGCATGATCGAGGATGAACGTGGTCTTGCCACGCAGGGGAAGCAGGACATTCACGGCGCCTATCACTGTAGCGTGATGGCTTTTCACTTTCAGATGGGGAACGATTGCCACCTTGAAAGGAGTTGCCAATGAAGCTCCACCGAAAGATGCGTCGCTGCATATTCTATTGAGATCGTCCAGTGTCGAGCATGCCTCGGTGGTGAAGTTATGTGGCATTCCGGTGTATGCATATGCAGCGTTGTGCATGCATGGAGATAGAGAGTATGAGACATTGGAACCAAGGGTGTAGAACTGAAGCGGTTCCAATTCAAACTGTCGGAAGAGTGACTCGAAGGTATTGGCGGCGGTACATACGGTAGCAAGATGCTCACGTTCGTTTTCCATGTCTGGGTGCTTGACAGGGTTGAGTATCCGAGACTGGAGGGGTGTTCTGACTCCTAATACCGAAAAGTCATAGGCAACTAGTGGTGGTTTTGGATCAGGAATTGTAGCTGCTATCCTCGCCCGGAATTCTTGCAGCATAGTTAGCGAGCTGTCGCCGGAGCAAAAACGGACCATGCGAACGAGATCGCAACCTATCGCCTTGGCATTCTGATAATCCCGAACATGGCTGTCGTCGGACCAGGGGGTTGTCATCAGGCCGACGTTCCAGTAATTGCCCATGATCTTTGATCGACCTCTGTGGCGGAGAATATCCTGTATGCATATGTCCTTCCTTTGCAGGTCGAGGCTCAAATATTCCACGCCGAGCCGGAGGCCAAGTTCGATTAGTTCCGAGTCCATCTTCGACCTCTCCTCGGCAGTTCTGCGCCTCTCCTCTCTGGGATTCTCTTCGACATGATAGATGATGGGAACTGCCAACTTCCTCCGGATGAGAGCCACAATCTTAGCAATCATGTCCACGATGTCTTCTGGCCAGTGATCGATGACGAGTTCCACACAGTCACCCCTCGCCTCGAAGTCCTCCCAGTCCAGATCCATGCGGACCAAGTACGACAATCGTAGGCGCAAAGCGTAGGAGTATTGTCTAAATTCAGGCGGGACGGCTCTCACCGCGAAAGGGCTCTCGAGAAAGAGCTTCGTGAGACCCTGACCAATAACAAAGTCGATGAATTGGGTAAAGTCCTGCTTTGCATACAAAAGGTTGGAGGGTGTTGCGATTTGAGAATCCCACCCACCGGCAGTTGATCCGTCGTGTGATGAGGCCGCTTTAGATGTTGATGAGTCGAAAAGATTGTAATACTCGAGGTTGGAGCATGCTCGGTGCCTTTGATCGGCACGGAGAATGCGCTGTCCATCCCCAGATTCAAGCAGTCGCAGGACCTCCTCCTTCTCGCGGTGGATATAGATGATTGGGTTGGTCTCTGAGAACTTGCGCAGGGTGACTTGAGCGTCCTCAGAAAAACTGCTCATGCCACACTCGATAATACATCTTTGACGATTTTCTTCGAGCATGCGACTGAACACTTCATTATTCCGGCGATTGAACTCATCTTTCCCATTGGTGCTGAGGAATTGCATGCGGGTGAGTCCGGTGGCCTGCTGGAAGTAGTAATCCTCTGTGATGAGACGGCGGCGCAAATGGAGGGCACCGATGAAGCCCAGTGAGCGCTTCCCAGCACCTCGACAGCCTACGAGAATGATGGAGGCATCAGGAGAGAATATGCGCTCGTTTGGCGGAGCAGTGGTCGGGAGATCTTCGACGGCCATGTTGACGTTCCTCGGACATTCCGTGCGGGCGTAATCTGCTGTGTCCAAGATGCCCTCGGAAATAAGCTTGGCAGCAGACCAACGTCGTCCGTTGAGACTCTGATGTCTTCAAGACCACCTGCACTACCCTGCGTGATTCAGAGCGAGAAGCAGTTGTAGGCAGAGGAGCGACAGCGCAGGGCAAGACGGCACGTATATCGCGACGTCAGGCTAGCAGCGTAAGTCCCCTGCCGCTTTAGACACTGGCGCGGAAAAGATATCTTCCCTCTCAATAAAAAGGCGCCATGCAGCGGTTAAGGGTCTATGCAGAGCGAATGATGCACGACCGGTGCTCAGCGTTGAATTGAGAGGAGCCTTATACTCGAAGACGTTGTTGCATGAACCAGCAGATGCACAGAAGTAGCCTGACTTCCGTTCCAAAAAAGCTGTACTGTAAGTGCAACAGGATCACCGGTAGTCTCAATGTGCGATCACCGTGAGAACATTGGATACACGGAAAATCCGTGCCAGGATCCAGGACTGGACCGCGAGGGGACTGCTAGGCCAGTAGGGCAAGTAGGCCGGGTAGGTAACAGCTAACCTAGGTTTATAGTGGAGGTACCTTGTCGAGGGGGAATGGTGGGCGAGGTACGTGTTTCGGCACTTGCTGAATTGGATCCGCAGCATGGGGAAACCGAGAAAATACAGGTGCCATGCGGATGCAACGCGCAGGAGCCTTCCAAGACAGTCAAACCACATGACTGCTATCGGTACGTGCATTTGCCCTGGGGTGAGGGCACGTACTGTGCAAGTAACTATCTAATCTCAAGGCGCAGTCTTCAAGACCCAGTTCGGGCTGGCGCTATATGTACCTTACTTCACCATCAGGTAGGCTTTCGAAGGCTGACTAGCTGGGCAGGATGGTTGAGCTGGCAGTAGAGCAGAGTTGGGGAAAGTGGGGTCTGGTCCTTTCTTCGCAGGTGCCACCCTGGCAGCCTCGTGCGCATAAGGCCGCTACCCCGTGCTGTATAGAAATACAACCGCATTCATATCTCCGATCTGCATTGCATTACCTAGGTTGTCCGGTTGTGTACAATACGACAGACAAGGGCTCGACCTCCGGGTTCCAATGTGACAGCATAGTCTCGCCGAGCTCAGTAACCTTATTAACTTCACTGAGGAGCTGTGCCCGGCCTCCCAGCGCGCGGGGCCCAAAAAGAGACGCGACTTTTCCCGCCGGAGCTGTTAATTCAAAGACCCCCCGTAGTGGCCTTCTGGAGGTAGGGGAGAACGCACCCGGATTTCTAGCCGAATCCGACACTTCCATACTGCCATAGTGCCCCTACTCTCCATTCCGACACTCTGACTAGCTCGAGGTCTTAGGCCCTTGTCCGAGACAATCTCATCTTGCTTTGGGCCAAGCCTAAGGGCCAGCGGGCAGCCAAGCTTGTCTTCTGCCTCCTGAGTCCTGTCTTCGTAGGTAAGATGAGGCTGAAACCATCACGCAGACATCACAAGGCCATACAACAAGTGGAGCCGGCCGCTAGGTACGCTGGAGCAGAAGCTGATATTCCTCCACAAAGGCTACAAAAGACACCAGTAGTTGCAGCGGCCGGCCATGGCTTCAGTGTCAGTTTCTGATCTGGACGATCGGGATCAGGAACGGGAGCACAGCGCCACCGGCAACAGCAACGGCAATGGCAACGGCAACGGCAACGGCGCCGGTGACGACCTCAAGATCGATGGGCCTGATCCGGACGCAGACTTGGACCTCGCCGTCTCCGTGGCCGGTGACTCTGTCGCGGGCAATGCCTCCGCCGCAGCCAACCCAAGAAAACGCAAGAAGAGCTCTCGCGCGTTAGTATCTCAAAAGCTGTCCCTCGTGTGCCTCGTTTCCTCAACGCCACGTGAGCTGCGCCATGCGCCGCCGCATGTTGTGTCACACAGCAGAAAGTCTCCGTGACATTTGGCCATGGCAACGCTACCTTGCACAACCAACCCTTTTCTTTAACCTGAAAGTCAATAGATACTAACATCTTCCCAGATGCGACTTTTGTCACGTCAATCACCAGCCTTGTGACAATGCAAAGCCACGCTGTAGTTATTGCGAAAGACACAACAAGTCATGCCTCTATTTGAGACCCCAAAAGAAGCGAGGTCCTGCACAGGGCTATCGAAGCGCCCTGCACACCTTGAGAGAAAGTGCTGCAGCATGGGGTGCTGCCCTCAACCTCATCCCAAGTCTGGGTCCCGTTGTCGAAGGCTATCTCAAGCAGCCGGAGGGGAGGAGGCTTGTCAAGGCGATCAAAGACCCGACACAACAGGAGTTCTTCATCCAGGCCTGGCAGCAGAGCGGAGTCTTCAAGACGTTTTTCCCAGACGAGGCATCCGCATCCGCATCCGCAACAGCCTCAGCATCAGCATCAGGGAATAGACCGAGTGCAATTCCAGACGCCGCAGCCGCCACGTCCATTCCCACTGCCTCACCTTCGATACCATTACCTCATCAGCCATTATCTTCGAACACAAGTTCTTTGACGTCTGCGCCCGCTACTGGTATCTCACCACCTCGCCCGCCTGTACCACAGCTCTCACAGGCATCACAACCTCACGGACTGTCTATAACTCCCTTTGATAGTAGTAATCCTTTCGGCTTTGTGCCGCCTCCACCATCATCTTCACACGACGGTGGCGCCAGCAGCAGTAGGCCGAGACAGACCAGCAGTTCATCACGCAATAAGCCCAGGCAGGAATCTATATCGTTATCCGATATTGTGGCCAAGGATGCCGCAAGATCGTACGTTCGCACCTCCTTGCCGCGTTTTGATTGGTATCGATTGAATGACAACTGACAATCTTCCTTTCAGATCTCTTGGCTTTTCTCAAACACTTGGGTCCCTTGGATTTGCACCAAACGAGACATTGGAAGACTTTCTGGACATGACTTTCAATCCGGAACCCATGGAAACTCCGCCCGTCGAACAAGATCCTGTACTTGGGAGCGAGCAGGATCAAAGGGCATACTACGAATTATTGATGGGGAGACGCTTCACATAATCGCATGCGGTGGTCAGGTCTATAGATTTCAACATCTTGGAAAGGTGTGGTTGACACGACCCTGTGGTCCTCGAAGTGGCATCAAAGATCCAGAACACCACGGATCCTGTCACCGCTTGCATCATCAGCCGAATTACAAAGCACTGGCTCTCCCAAAAATGCATTTCAACAAGATATGTGAGGCGAATTAGGCGAGGCATGTACCACTGAGAAGTGGCTTGACTATCCAGTTGTAAGCGCAAAGACAGGGATTGCAGGGCCGAGGCGCGGCTGCTCTACCCGGGAAGAGGCTCTTCGTGCAGTTGCATCGCCAGGGCCGAAAATAGAGTGGCAGAGTGGGGGGCTACCGGTCTCCGGCCGTGAAACGGCCCAAACCCGGCCGCGGGTCGATCTAGCTGGGCGTTGAGAACCGACCAAGGTGCGCAACGAGCAACGTAAGCATTTAATCTGGTGGAGATGGAATCTCGAGTACGTGCTAAGAAAAGAGCGAAGGACCAAAGCAGAATCGTGATGGATGGTGAGATGGCGGTTGGTGAAGTGCACATGCTCGGCTCGTATGAATGACAGCAGTGCTACATGGTACCAGAGTTATGCATTTTCTGGCGGTCGAGGGGTACCTCGCGTGTCTATATCAAACATGGTCCAGCATCGGGAGCGATGATATACAATGTACAGTATCTTCAACGTCTGCGCAGGTATGTGGGTGGGCGAGGCTAAATAGTAAGGGATGTTGCGAGAGGCATACTGATATTTAATCCAGATTGGATCGGCACCGGTCGCAGATTCTCGAGATTGGCAAGGGTCCATCGCAGTCTGGCAAAGCCCCTCCTCGGACTTGAGACGAGACGAAGCGCATAGCTCAGCCCCATCCCTCGACTGCGCAGGCCTCCGAGTGGCCCAAGCCTCCGAGAATAATGCAATGGACCCTGACAAGCACAACCCAACCCAAATGCCACTGACGTATGCAGGCATTGAGCTGTCCCGTCTAGGGTTGCGTTAGTGCCAACGGATTCCCGTCCTGCTGGCATCCCGCAGTGTGCAGCCTACCTAATGAAGCCTGGCAGCCAGCAGCCGCCAGCCAGGCGTGCCAGGCCAGCCTCTCGTTGACGCGGTCCTCGTCCGAATGTACTTTTCAATGCACCACCAACCCCATTCCAGATTTCTTGGCAATACGTTTGCGCAACCGCATATGTACAGTACAGTTACCATAGTACACGCACTCCGCACCCCTTAACTCATGGCCGCATCGCACTCATTTTTTTTTTTTTGCTTCGCCATTTAAACATCTCCTTTTGCTTTCCTGCACTGACAAATCTCCGTACCGCGTACCGGGCGGCCACGCAATCGCAATTCCCTCTCGACAGTGCGACATCACCTGGTCATCAATCCTAGGAGGAAGGCTGACCGACCTACCACCCGACAGCCCGACTATCACGCGTTTCGTGTGTGGCGCCTCGCTTATTACCACGACCGAGACACAGCCCATTCAGCACGAGCCAAAGGCATCGCACTCCTTTTGGTAAATCTGGCACTTGCGGCCATTCACACCCACGCCGGAAAGGAAGGACTCAACCCAAGATTAAGCTAAACCTCCCAACCGTCGCTTCTTCATCTTTCGAGCGCCCCCCTCGTTCGCTTTCGACACGATACAATCCAACTCGACTCGACCCGACTCGACTTGACTCGATACTCCGATCGCCAATTGCCTTGACGGCAGGCCACTTTTACTTACTTGCATTGGGATTGGGGCACCTGCTTGCTTGGTGGACAATTGAAGGGAGCCAGTTTAAACAGTTGCTGTCGCCCTAGTGGAGACTGTTGGTCCGTCTCGCCAGAATCGAACAATTGGGTCATAGTAAGAGCTAGGATCCTATTTTTGGAAAACAACGCTGGAACAAAGAGCCACTACGAAGCTGGAATTCATCACGACCACGATACAGGCGGGCAGCGTGAGCGGGTCGTGTCTAGAACACTACCAAGACGGCCAAGGCTATTCCTGCGAACCCTCGACTTGGCGCAATCACAGAGCGCGATCGGCACGGAGGAAGACTGCTTGCGCAGTCGCAATAGCCCATCATGCAGTGGACTTTTTGCAATACAACGGCAGAGACTCAGAAGAGTAAGCATTCGTGCAAGGACGGCTTGCCAGCCACATGGAGATCCGTTGCATGACCGTGATTTTCATAGCTAACTTCAACCTGGCAGTCTCTGAGGTTCCGTTGTCCGATCACACGTCTCTAAACTTCCACCAACTTGCCATCATCATATCCTTCTCTACAGGCTCGGCGGCCATAGCACTAAGCTTGTTCTTGATATGGATGCATGCGCTACACTATACGAAACCAGCAGAGCAAAGAAAGTAGGTATAAGTCATTCTTTTGGCGAAATCCTCCCAGCGCGGCTTCCCTCAGCAATGTTCTAACCGTATTGCAGCATCATCCGCATCTTGCTCATGGTACCAATATACGCAGCCTCTAACTTTCTCCAACTGGTCTTCTACCATCATGCCGTCTACTACGAAGTCATATCTGACTGTTACGAGGCCTTCGCCATTTCTTCTTTCTTCAGCCTCATGTGCCAGTACATGGCACCAACGTTGCACGAGCAGAAGCATTTCTTCCGGCAACTTTCACCCATCAAGCCCTGGGTGGCGCCAGTGAACTGGTTCGCTAAATGCTGTGGAGGAGACAAAGGCCCGTGGCGGACACCCAAAAGCGGCCTGACCTGGTTCAACATTATCTGGATCGGCGTCTACCATTACTGCTTCATACGGGTTTCCATGACAATTGTCGCTGTTGTGACACAGCATTACAAACTCTATTGCGAAAGCTCCATGAGTCCTCTTTTCTCTCACGTTTGGGTAAGCATGATTCCATTACCGGACTTTAGTGTGTCTCTTCCAGCTGACAAGACCCGCTGCGACTAGGTCCTCGTCGTAGAGTCTATTGCAGTCGCCATTGCCATGTACTGCGTCATCCAGTACTACGTTCAGTTTAAGGTAGATTTGGCTTATCATAAGCCAGGTTTGAAAGTGCTCGCCATCAAGGGCGTCATCTTCCTCAGCTTTTGGCAGTCGACTGCCATTTCTATGGCATCATCATGGCTTAGCATCATTAAGGCCAACTCGAAGCTGGCTTATCCAGATATCGCAACTGGTATCCCCGCGCTCTTTCTGTCTGTGGAGATGTTTCTGTTCTCCATTCTGCACATCTGGGCCTACCCTTGGCAACCATATCGAGTCGACGCGCCGCAGGTATTCTACCCGGCGCCGAATGCCAATGCGCCAACAGGCAAGTTGAACGAGGCTGGGCCACCCCAAGGAGGATTCCTGGGGCTTTGGGCAATTGTGGATGCCCTAAACTTTTGGGACGTCATCAAGGCATTTGGCCGCGGACTTCGCTGGCTCTTCATTGGGGTTAAGCGCCGCAAGGAAGATATCAGTTATCAGAAGAATGCGGCTCTAGTCGACATGGACGGAGATGGTAAGGACACCAACGATTCCTATGCGTTATACCCTTACAGGCCGCGCCATGGCAAGAGCACCGATCACCTGCCCATCGCAGGCGAGTTCCGTAAGCTACAATCCCCATTGTCTTCATCTGGCTATGCATCGTTTGAAGCGTGACTTTGGAGCTGCCCCTATCTCAACACAGTACTACCCCCTATGTACTTCAGTCCATCCACTCTAGAATGAAACAAAGGCCTCAACATCAAGTCAACGTCACAGCTAACAGTATCCCAACCAGGCCGGAGTACATATGGAATGGACCAGCATTCTAGCGGCCGTGTACCCGCAGGTAGCGAGGAAGGAGCAGGCCTTATCGCCCATGCCGCCGATCCGAGTAGGGCAACATCTCCATTCCGTGCATACGACGAGGAACCTTACGAATCCGATCTAGGATACCGAGGAGCAGCAGGCCGGTTCCAGACGGGCGTCTTGTCGGCCGAGCCGCAGTCGATGAGCTACCAACAACAAACTCGTGGCTATCCACCACCACCTCCGCCACCCCATCAGCACCAATACACCCATCCCATGTCAGCAGAGGATGACGATGATTATGTACATATACCCGAGCCAAGGGTGAACACGGCCGTGATGCAAGGACGTGATGAAGGAGCAGGACAGTTTGGTGGATCACAATCAGAGGCGAGGCCGGCGCCTCCAAATGATACGCAGCGACAGATTGGGGCGGCATTGTGGGGTGCAAATCCGCATCAGCACCCTGGCGGGCCGATGATATGAGTACATTTCTCTGGCCTTCAACGCATATATATCCATATACACGGCGTTACTTTGTGTGACTTTGCTTTGCACCGGCATAAGTATCGGCATGGCGGCATCCCAAAAGCAGATAAAGATTAGGAGACTGGGGCTCGTCTGATCCGGCGTTTGCGTTGTCTTTTTTTTCTTTCTTCGGAAATGTTGATGAATATTTATTTTCTCGGGGTTTTGTTCATATATGTAGGTCATTTGAGACGGGGCCTGGTTCACACTCACGTCCATAGCAGGCTTGGGAAGAAAGGAGGAAGATAAGAGTTTTCCGGTCGATACCATCGGCGTCTGATGTATTACTGTGTAATTCAAGACGACGGCTTTTTTTATATCTTTCCGTGGTTGTAGATGCATCCCATGAGCATGAGCGATCTAACGTGCTGCCCAGGTGTATAACAAAAAGATACAGAGTTTCAATCAGCTAATGTGTTGGCGGCTTGGCTGGGTATGATAAGCAAAAACTCTATTGCCAAATCAAATGGCCAAGCAAATGACCAATCAAGGTGGCCAATCTATTCAACCCGTACCTATATGATACGATTGCGAGTACACGGGAGCCGCATATGCTCAGAGACTCCCGAGGTCTCTTTAAAAGACTCCTTCAAGGGCCTGCTAGGCGAACATCAGTATAGGGGGGGGGGCGTTGGCGTCTTCTACTTTGCTCTCTCAACAACGACCTTTCATCTCTCGGGGCGGGAAGTACGTATATCGATGGAGCAAAGGGCACGGCAATATTGACTAGTTGTTCGGTGCTCTGGATGCTAAGTTAAAGCTTAAAAGAAAGACATCGGCACAATACTGAAAGCATCAACGCGTAGGAGCCAATCGACCAAATACAAATGTGCTTTATAATTCGCATCTTCACATCTACCATTCATACAAAGATCATGGACTTCAACTGGTATTCCCCTTTTGTGACTTCGCCGTACGCCCAGTGAAAACCTTCGAAATCTTCCGCCCGAACGCCACGCTGGAAATGCTCTTGAATCAGAAAGAAAACCCTGTTGCTGATCCCCTGAGGTCCTTTATCCACGATCTAGGGTATCTTTGATGCAGATGGTCGGTGCAATTACATGTTTTATACAGTCGTCAAAGGGGCAAGGCTCGCCTTGCTGCCTCCCATATCTCAAAGGGGTTGCTTCGGTAGATGCCACCGGAACTTTGAACTAATGCAAGCTTTTGAGCAGCCCAAAATGGTTGTTCGCTGTGGGAACATATACTGAGCTCTAGTATCGAGCCGAAAAGCTGTTTGGTCTGTTGCTCTGGTTGTCGAGAAATTTCATTGTCTTTGATTGTCTTGTGCCATTTTGTCTCGCGCCTTGAGTAAAAATTCCACGCACTCTGAACAGACCAGGTCTTCAGGCCAGAATCGAAGTCTGTCTGAGGTGAAACCATTCTTCATAGCGTGTCCGTCTCCCCATCTTGAAGTGCTCCGTAAATATGACGCACGGCAATTCGTGTGTCCGCTAATAAGATCTCAATCTGGTCGATTTCCATTCCATTGGCTCTGAATTGCTGTATCGCAATTTTGCAGCCTCCTCTGTGATGCATTTCCCCATTTTGTTTTTGGTTTCTTTCTCACTTCTTTTTGATTCCCTTCGTGATCCCCTTTTGTACAACAATGTTATCGACACTTCTCGTTCAGGCGAGAGACCTGCGGTCCTAACGTCTCAGTCTCTTCTCCCTGTCGTTGAGTGGCATTTCCGCGACGTCACTCCTGCGCTTCCTGGAAGAGGTCCGTTCGTCACCGCGAAGGTCCCGTCGTTCATCACCGCCGAGCCGTCCCGATGCAGCATCACGAGGTCCATCTCTCGGTCCATCTCTCGGTCCTCCACGCATCGATCCTCCTCGACCACCACCGCCCCATTCATCACCGAGTCTGCCTCCACCGTCACCTCTTCCACCATCGTTTCGGCCGTCACCACGGTGCCTTGACTCGCGACCAGAGGTCGGCGGCTCTCTACCAGAACCAGGAACTAGTTCTCGGTTGCTGTTGTTGTTGGCAGCGAGATCACGCATAGATCTTCGTGGCTGGATGGGTTCAAGATTAGGATCACGACTGCGGACAGGCTCATGATTGGGGTCTCGATCACGGTTCATATCCATTGTTGAGGTCGCGCCAAGCCGACGGTCGTGGCGCTCGTGATTGTCGCCGCGCGTATCCCTCGCATCGCGTTCTCCACGGGGACTACGATCTCGACCTCCATGTCGGCTCGACCTATCTCCACGGTCACGGTGATCACGTCGTCCGCCCCGTTCATTCTCACCTCTAGCGGCCAAGATGTCGTCGGTCTGTACACCAGACCTTAGAGGCTCGCGAGAACGAGGTCCGTTGTTGTCGGTTCCAGGCTGAGGAATCTCTGGCATGGGATTCCGACGCATGGGATCTGGTCGCTCTTGCACTGGAGTTGAGACGGGCGACGCGCCCGTCAAGATTTGGGCATCGGAGTCAGGCATGCTAGCTCTCTGTCTTCGATGCTCGTCCCGTCTGCTAGCCGCAATGCTACTTTGAATGGTATCCAGCTGTCTCCTCGCGCCCCGTCGATCGTTGGATGCCGCTGGGCCTGTAGGGGCAGAGTAGGGTGCGTTGTTCTCCATGACTGGAGTGTTTGGCAAGCTGCCTTGTCCATGGCGTGAGCTAGACGGCCCTGTGGGCGTGCGAATTCTGTCATTAGTATGAATCGGTGGAACACTAGGTCGGGAATGAGACGGAGGACCGCCAGGTGGAGGTGGGGGCGGATTTGAAGCCATAGGGCTCATTAAATCTGGGTGCGCAGGGACTGCCGAGGGGCCAGTCTCAAATTGTCTAATTCGATCAGGATGCATGCCAGCAATTGACTGCTGCGGGCCACCGCCTCCACCAGCAGCTTGACCCTGCTCAAACTGACTTGACTGCGTCCTGCGTCCTCTCGTAGATGCAGGCCCAGTGGGTGGTTGTCGATCCGGTGATGGTGCTCTGGGTAGATCGGGTGGTTGCATGCGTCCGTCAGAACGAGGTGCGGTCGGCATGGAAGAGATCCTAGACGAGTTTCTCGCGCCGCGACCACGTGGTCCCTGGGGAGCGGTGTCCGTTACCGAGGGAATTGCACTTAGTCGACCATAGTTCGGGTCCTGCTGACTTGCACGGCCGCGATCTGATTCGTGAGGGCGCGGCGGTAAGCCTTGGTGAGACGGGTCCCGGCTACGGTCACTCAGAGGGCGACCCGAGTCTCGAGACTGCTCCATGTCTCTTAGAGGTGGCTGCGGGGGCTCGATTGCACTTCCGTTCCTGCGGCTGTGCCTATCCTCACGACCGTGACCATCGGAAGAAATGCTGGCAGCTGGTCTATCATCCCTCCTCGGAGAGGATGTGCGCGATGAGATTCGGTCTCGTCCGCTGTCCCTTGGGGATCTGGCCGAGGAGCCAATCCGTGAATTCTGTATCACGGCGGAGTGTTGTGGCTTGACAAGTTCGTTCTGGTCATCGGCTTGGAACAGAGCTGCCCTTTGAGGATTAATGGGGGGTTCCTCTATATTTGATTTGGCAGCAATTGATTGGGCCTGTGGGGGCGGCCCAGGTTGCTCCCGCATGCCACGGTTCTCACGCCCACTAGCTTGTCCACGATCTCTACTCGGTCGAGACTCCCGGTCGTTCAAGGGCTCACCGCGACGGGAAGAAGACTCGGATCGATTCGACGAGTCCCGTTCAGAAAGCCGGCCAGAGTCACGGGCCAGAGGTTCGATGGGCCGCCGATCCAGTTCGTGGGGGTCCCGCCTGTCCAAACGGCCAACATCTCTGGGCTCCCGTGGCTCACGCGCAATTTCTCTGGGATCGCGGCGGTCCCTTGGCTCGTGAGAATGCTTTGATTCACGAGTCGGCACCGGGTCTCGGCTGTCTCTGGCCGCGTCGCGACGTTCGACGGGGCGTTCGCCAGGGCGTTCAACTGGAACACCAAGTTGTCCACGAAAATGTCCAGGAATAGGGACGTCCGGGCGATTAGGTAGGCTATGCGGAAGCCCGCCTAGTCTCGACGCTGCAGATGGAGGCCGTGAACCATCACTACGTGATCCTGATGAATGGTTGACAGGAGGAGTAGCAGCTGCTAGCTTCGGTGTCGCCGGCCTACTGCTCTGTGAGGGATTCCTTTCTCTGGTCGCCAGTTCCTTGGAAGCGCCTCTGAGCTCGGTCTTTCCTGGTTCCCCGTGAACGACATTTGCGGAGCTCTTCGACTCCCTGCCGTCTTTGACTTCACCGTCTTCTTCTTCCGCGGCCTGAGCAGATGTAACAGCGCTAAATTGTGTCAGTGAATATGTCTCGATTGGCGGGTTTGGAGGTGTTGAGTGTACTGACGTAGCAGACGTGTTGGGCCTGAACTCCGGAGCTGTGGGTCGCAGAGCAGTAGTGGGGGCCGCTGTGTTCATGTCCACATCTTTAGGTCCATCCTGAGGCATTCCAGACTGGTTACTGTTAATCGCTGCTCGACTTTGTTTCGGATCATTTGAGCTGCTCACCATGTTGGGTCGGAATGCCTGCACGGAGACCCATTTGGAATCTCGTCTCTTCAGCATGGCATATACCGTCTGTGCAGCGACCGAAAGGTCGACGCGGTGCTCTTCAGAGTCGTCCTTGGAAGCCTCTTCGCGTTTCTTGACGTCGTCAAGAACTTTCAACATTTGACTCCCCATGAAATTGACCGCGGGAAAGAACTCGTGAACCCATTTGACAATGGTGAGAGCATTTCTGATGTGCATCCACTCCTTGGTACCTTGAAGACAGGCTTTCAGCGCGATGTTGAGGTTCTTGTGCCACTCATAATGAGCATCTCGGAAATATGGGTGCTCAATGAAGGTGGTTGGGTTGCCTTCGTCATCGAACGATGTTGCAAAGCCTGAGAGCTTCCTCTTGGGCCCCAGGGCCTCTTTCTCATAAACGTTCTTGTCGGCGTGCCACCTCCCCAGATCCTCCAGGATACATTTGATAAATCGCCCCAAATGTTCAGCTTCGCGAACCGTGGCAGAGAAAATGACAGATCGAAGTCTGTTGGCGTTGAATAACTGCTCATAGAATGCGAACAGTCTGAAGTTAGGGGTCTGGTTCTCGTGAAGAAACTTGATAAGCCTGAAACAGTACTCTGTATCTGGAGCCGACATGAAGATTCGAGGTATGACACATTGTTCCAGAAGGGCATCAGCGACCACACTAGCCTCAATGGTAGACCCCGGAAACCAGAACTTGGCTTGCCTGGTGAGGCGGAATTTGGTTTTCTGATAACGGTTGATGTGCGCAGACATTTCATCCCGGACGGCATTTGAAAGTTTTTGAAGTGCCTGTTTCTTCTCTTCCTTCCTGTTCACGCCTTGTCGCGTCATGTCACTGCGGTCTCTCATGAGGTCATGCAGTTCCTTGTTTAGCCTGTCGTGCTCAATGTCGTAGCTAGATTGCGGAACGTGCAAGTCACCCAGGGAAAGTGACCAGAAAGTTACAAAGAATTCCGGACTGATGGTCTGCCAAGTCTCCGAAGGCATCAAGCCCTGGAGGCTGTCGACCAAAGGCTGAATGACATCGGCAATGGGATCAGGCATCCGTGATTCGTGAGCAGGAGCCGCACTGGCGTCGTTGTTATCTGGGGAGACCTTGTCATCCAAAACCATCTTGTCCTCGTTATCGTCCTTGCTAGTAGTCTGTTGATTCGAAGTGCCGTTCATCACCAAGTCGCCGTCCAAATCCACGCTTTCTGAAGGTGGCTGCATGTTCGAGCGATCGTCTTTGACGGAAGAAGGCATTGCAGCCTTAGTGTTTGCCATGCGATATGCCAGGCTAGCCCTTCCGATCATGAAAGCCAGACTGACATCCAAGCCGTAGGTGGTCATAAGCTCGGCAATACCTGGAACCGCATTGTCGAATTGTTCCGGAGACAAGTTGCTTCGAAGTAGATCCAGGTATTGAGCCAATGCTTGTTGCACCTCATCTAAGATCGTGCCGAGATATTTGACGTGGGCGTCATCCTGATAGAGAGCAGACTGTCGGTATTGTGCCAGATTGATCAGAAGTCTTCCCGCCAGCTTGGTGTCGATCAAAGACTGCATCAGGCGCTTTGATCCACTGACAGATTCGAATCGCCGATCACCCAATTTGATGAGTGTTTGCCGACGGAGGGTCTCGCCACCAGTCATTGCCCACAGTTGCGTGTCAGTGAAGTCGACATCAGAAACCACGCCAGCCATACTGAGAATAAGTTCTCGAAGGATGACCAGGTCCGTAGAGCTACCACGCAGTAACTGGCTGTTGACATACTGAAGGACAGCGGAAGGTTTCATGTTCTGGTATCGTTTGAATACCCGCCCGGAGAATTTGGACAAAGCCTGTAGCCACTTGCTGGTAAGCAGTATAGAAGCCTCCTGTGTTCGACTGCGAGATTTGCCACCGAGGGCACTCATCAAAGACCAAGTCAAGACATCGTACCCCAAGTCTGGAAAATACCTGGCACATTCAACAAAAGCTTGAATGAGATTGGGATAAGCTTCGATTTGGTCAAACGCGGTCTTGAAGACGGTGCCGGGTGAGGAGTAAGCAATCTTCGCAAGTTTCTTGGCCATAGTGGACAGGTTCGTCAGCGATAGTCGTTTGAGTGAGCTGTTCGTCTCCGCTCTGGTACGAGCGAACGCAGAGGTTATCCAAGGAACACGTGAAGTTCGACCAAGGTACCAGTCGGAGTAGATGGCGTAACGCGTGGTGGTAGGGTAAAGCTTCAGCAGGTCCCACACTGCATGGACGGCGAAGGAATTTGCCTCGGTCATGCTAAGAGCCGGTACGAGTAGGCGACTCAATAGGTCCAGCCAGCGGCCCATATTCTCGGAAGACTGGTCCTGAGCAAGACTCATAGCTCCGATCATAGCGAGTTTGGTCAGCAGTGCCGCATCTCTACCAATATTGACTCCTGACAGATTCAAGAGCGTGTCACATAAAGTGAACACGTCATCGACAGTCTGACAGATAGGCACATTGTCAGCCCACTCCTCCCAGTAGAATCGATACGGCGAATTGTCCTTCTCGCCGTCTGGATGTGGCCAGCGCAGTGGACGCCGTTGTTGTGTCTGACCAAGTCTTACGCTGCCTTTGGCGACACCAGTCTGATCGATATCTGGGAGACGTCTAGAGGGAACTTCCAAGCGAACACCGAATCGGGTCTGCTCGAAAACCTTCTGAATTGAGTGAGAAAGCAGGCGATTGATGAGGTTGATGAGCTCGGGATGTGCTCGCAGAAGCCACGGGTACCGCGCCAAGATATACAAGGCTTCAGGTATGGCTCCCATGGTAAGAAGTTCCGTGAGCAGCTGCACTTTTTGTGGCGGGAATTTGTCTTGCTCGTCTTCTTCCTCTTCCTCCCTGCCCGTCTCGGTGGCTTTAGTCTCGACTTTGGACTTCGATTTCTGCTCGCCAGAAGGCTCACTTTCGGATAAGACTGCCATAGTTAGAGCATTTTCAACTTTGCCAGTCTTCCTCCGCTCTTCCTCTGCGATGACCTTCTCTCTCTTTTCACGATACTCCTGCATCTTGTCATCATCGGGAGACAAGTGTGGCCACAAGTCGGCGAGAGATATGAATCCGATCTTGATAAGCAATGCTGTCATGTAGTAGAGATTGGCAGGAATGACGTCGACCTTCTTGACCCTGAAGGTAGATGCATAGAAGCGCAGCTTGAATCCCAGAAGCTGTGCAGCGACTCGGTTCCCTTGAGGCGGGAGGGTCCTGGTAGCCACAGTCCATTGAGTCTCCGGATCAAGATGGGAGAGGTCGTCGAGTGTCCCGTCGTTGCTGTCGAGAATAGCCTGGACACGTTGAAGGTCTGACGCTTGGAGCTGTCGACCCCCAAGCTCGAAATAGGCGTTGAGATGCACGTCTCGGGCCCTGTCCCAGAATTTCACGTCACGTTCCAGACGTTGTGCATCAAGAATCGCTTCATCCTCTTCGCTATTTTGCCAGTGTTTGGATTCTGGAAGAGCCCATTTGGGCAGGCCGCCAACAAATGTAGAGGATTTCGTTTGGCTACGTGGCCACCAAGAGCTGATGCGCAGTAGTTTGACGAAAAACTTATTCTGCTTGATCAAAACGGAAGCAAAGACGTCGAGAAGCACGTCCAAGACACGACCAACATCGAGATCGAAGGTTCCAACGAGACCTTTTACCCTTTCGAAAGCGGCTTCAATGGCGTCGGAGCTTGGTGCCTGGCTGTTGCAGGTTGTGAACAGCTCTGTTGCAAGCTTCGCATATCCCTCGGTTTCCTCACGCAGTAGGTTGTAATTGGCTTGCTTGTACAAGATATTGGTGGCCTGGCGAATTCCCATCTTGGTGAAAGTATCGCGAATCAAGCCCAACTGCTGCAGCACGGGAGGCTCGAGCACTCTGCGCATCAGGTCTGTGTCGATGGCTGTCGCAATCATGAAGTCACGCAGGTTCGCTTTGTCATTGCCAGACTCCACATCAAGGTAGACAGATATAGTGTCGAGGAACAGAAGGTGAGGGTCGAATGCGCGTGCATTCGTATCGGCGTCAGCAGGTCGAGGACCGATAATCTCCTTGGCAGCCTCGCCTGCTTGCGAGGCCTTGAGGCGAAAATCGAGGCATGATTGCAAGAGTTCCTGGAAGATGGTCGATAGCTCCTGAACGTCTTCATCGTCGCGCGATTGTATCCCATGGTCGATCAACTCTTGGCGACCGCTTTCGGCCCAGCGACCAAGTCGGGTGTCAGTCACGACGTCGTAGTGATAGCCAGATTGTATCGGAGATATCATCGGTGAGGGCACGGTAGGTACGGCTGTATTAAGAGGAGGCATGGCCGGGTGGGAGGAAGCGCTCGGGGGCCGTGGCAGGGAGGGCGAGGTCAGAGGCGAGCCCGTGTTGGGCGCAACTGATGAAGAAGAGGGACCTGAGTCACGAGGATCGTTCCGCCTTGCAGATCTCGCACTGCCACCACCTCGACCTCTATCTTGTTGACCTAGATTGGCGTCGGCTGGCCGATGTGGTGAAGGTCGACCAGCGCCCGTGTCGGTGGTTCTCTTGCGCTTGGGACCCATAATCAGGTAGATTTCAGTGACTGCCGCGTCATGGACATGGGCGGGATCTTGGCAGCGAAGGTTGCCTCTGTGTTGATTAGTCGGCTTTGGAGTGAAGTAAGCTCGATTGCGCCAGTTCTTCCTTTGTTCTGGTGCGAAGGTTGGCGAATGCAGGTGACGTCTCTTGCGCGCCGCGTGGTATTTAGCCTAGGTGACGACGGCGGCTTAAACTCGACAGCCCGCAACAGAAAAGAAGGATATTAAACAGAACAGATCAGTCGATAAGAAGACGCGCCTTGTCAGTGCAATTGTGCAGCGCCAGAAAGGAGGGAGAAGAGCAGTGACAGGCAGGCTGAGGGTTGGAGGATGATCGTGAGCCGCGACCTTGCCGAAACTGACGTTGGAAAGCATTCACGTTCACAGACAGCAACTTGCACAGGCAGGAGCTGGCCTGGCCCCTGCTCTTACTGCAGCTCCCTGGGTGGGGCCTTGAGGCTGTTATTACTAAGCATCGACAAGGCCGGACTGCCGAAATCGCGCCCGGTCCTGGCTGGTGGTAATTCTCAAAAGCTGTTCATAGTCATAGATATGAATGTGCAATCTATTACTCTTGCGTCACGAGAAGTCAAAGAGTCTTTCCAATGTGCTTTTTGTTGTAAATTGAAATACCAGCAGCATAAAATACGTTCGTCATGATGACTGGCACCACCAACGGCCATGAAGGCCACAAGTATGGTGAGTCCTCATTCCCCCGGCATCTTTTTCCTCAAAGATCACATAGTCAGCACACAAGACCGGGGACTGAATACAACAGCCAGGACTCAATCGCAACCTGAGAACCCATTCGCCAGTCTGATACCGGACCAGGAAATAGCAATCATCCCAACCTTCACTCTTGAGTCTGGCCATGTTCTCCATAATGTGCCGGTAGCATACACCACCAAGGGGAAGCTATCTCCGGAAGCAGACAACGCGATGGTTATCTGCCATGCTCTGACAGGCAGTGCCGATGTGAGTGACTGGTGGGGTCCATTGCTAGGCGGCAATGGGAGGGCCTTCGACGTATCTCGCTTCTTCGTGGTCTGCATGAACAGCTTGGGCAGTCCCTACGGCACTGCCAGTCCCGTGACGGCCAAGGATGGAGACTCTAATTGCGAAAGATATGGCCCGGAGTTCCCCTTGACGACGATACGTGATGACGTCCGGTAAGATAGCCATGAACCCCACCATTCTAGTCAGACAATTGACGTTTTCAAGCCTTCACCGTTTGATCCTGGATGATCTGGGAGTGAAACAGGTCGCCGCAGTCATCGGTGGCTCTATGGGTGGCATGTTGGTACTCGAGTGGGCCTATTTTGGCAAGGATTACGTTCGGTCCATCGTACCCATTGCAACGTCCAGCCGCCACAGTGCTTGGTGTATAAGCTGGGGCGAGGCACAGAGGCAGAGCATCTATGCCGATCCAAAGTACGACGATGGGTACTACCCTTTCTCCGACCAGCCTACCGCTGGTCTCGGAGCGGCGAGGATGTCGGCTCTCTTGACCTACCGCAGTCGGAATTCTTTTGAGTCTCGGTTTGGTCGCAACATCCCCGACCCTTCCAGGCGCCAAACTATCCAAGAGAGGCCTCGGCCTGGATCCGCGTCTGAGGCTCACTTCCATATTCACAATGATGGCCACAAGATCAATCGCCCTGTCAACTCTCGAAGGACCAGCCAAAGTACTCGGGAGAGTGATGCTCGCTCAGCGGCGGATCAGGCAGCGGATCCTGAATTCCGTGGACCGAAATCGGAAAGTCTCACAGACGGAGACAAAGCACCAAGCTCAACCTACTTCTCAGCCCAGTCGTATTTGAGGTACCAGGGCGAGAAATTTGTCAAGCGCTTCGACAGCAACTGCTACATCGCAATCACGAGGAAATTGGACACTCATGATGTCTCCCGTGACCGTGCAAGTAGTGTTGCCGAAGCATTGGCTATGATTGAGCAGCCAACACTCGTTCTCGGCATCGAAAGCGATGGACTATTTACATTTGCTGAGCAACAAGAATTGGCTGATCACATCAAGAACGCCAGACTCGAGAAGATCGAAAGTCCAGAAGGGCATGATGCGTTCCTTCTCCAATTCGAGCAAGTGAACAAATACATTCTGGATTTCTTGCATGAGGTCGTTCCAGACATCTTGGCAAGAGGAGGCGAGCCTGCCGCCGTTGAAAGCTCTATTGGTCAACTGACAAAGAGTAGCACATTTGGTGAGGCTGAAGTGGAAGATATCACGGCATGGTAATGGGTTGGTACTCCCATCCGTGAGTTTGAAAGTCGAGGACGACTCGACACCTCGCAGAAATGCATAATGGAACATGTTCAACTCGTGATTCAGTTCGCAAAGGCGGTTAGAAAAAAACAGGTATGTCTAGCGTATGGTGCATTCGGCGTTCAACCCGCTGTTTTGTGGTGTGGTGCAATTTAGTTTCTGCCTTAGATACGTATAGAAAGAGGACTGGGTGGTATGGTGGAAATCAAGTATTACCCAACTAACTTTCAACTGCATCATCTACGGTCTGACGGGCGTCAACACGCTGACCAGTGAGAAATACAAGGAAAACTTGGACGCCCGTCGCACAAACACGCTCTGTGCCATGTCTGCTTGTGATAGGTAGGTAAACAGCCACCAAGGTCCACAGCCCAGCACAGGGCACACTTGACAGTCATCCGGCTACTCTGCGCTGACGTTATGCGGAATTCAGTCATTGTACTTCTGTTAGAAGTTCCACCTCTGGCCCTCCTGCATGTATGTACAAGGTTTGGTATGTCAGGGGCTTGGTGAGAAGTCCCTCGGAGCGTAGCAAGAAGGTACTAGAGCCACGCTAAAAGCAGGTCATGCAGCAGACATCGCAATTCGAAAGGGTGATATTTTAAGGTTCATCGCAGATACCACCACAGCAACTTCTGAGTAACTTGTCGCAGCAGAGAGCCCATTTTCCGCTGGTGGTCATCCCCACTGCGAATTGAGACATTGTCGCACCGGGATGCGTGACATTGAGATGACGGATTGAATGCCGTCTCCTGTTCTACAGCCTACGCGATCCCACGCCAGACGGGCGACGCTTGACTGACCTACAGCTGTGCCACCGAGCCGTATCGGGGATCTGGTTGCTTACTAGCAGACCAATCGCTGGGGAATCAAAGACAACCGCTGACCCAGCCCTCGAGGTCCTCATTTCGATCAGCCCAATGACGAAGCTGACCTGAAGCAGCGCCGTGTGCCGTGCGACTGGCCAAGGGCCTGCAGCAACGTAGCTGTCGTTGGTGATGGAACCTTGCCCCAGTCGCCATTTTACGTGTCCGGTCGGCCGGTCTAATAAAGAGAATGGTAGACCTGCAGCGTCTGGGTTCGCTGATTTACTCTCGAGGCTGAGGAGATTGGCAGGGTTGCTCGAACCACTAGAGTGACAGTAGCAGCACGAGAAGCAACGTAATAACCGATCTTCAATACAAACGTTGCGCAATCGTCTTCCTCGGATATCTATCAAACTCAATCTATATGACGATCACCATGGGATACTATAGTATGTTATTGGCACGATCAAGGGTCGCTGAAAAGCCGTCGTCCACTAGACTCCTCCTGTGTGTCGCATTGCAGGCGTGGAGGGTCTACCAGGGTACTTGCAGCGGGCCGATATATGCCAGCAATACTTTTCCACCAACGGCAGCAGCTACGACCTGTTTCTGCTTCTTTGCTCTTCTAGAAACAGCCTCCGGTGGAGCCGTGCGCGCCCGTCTCAGCCTCAAATCGATCACCCTTTGACGTTCGAAATCGTGCGGATATTCATAGATGGCGGATTACTAAGGTGTAATACCACTCGGCGTGCTGAGCTGCCACCTTCAAAACTTCAAGACCGCGAAATCGGCAAAGCAGCATGGATCCTCCAGAAGGTGCTCCTCGCAGAACGTATGGTGGTAATGCTGCCTTTTACAATTACGGTAGGCCTCTGTCAAACTGTGTCCCGCTGCTGAAAGATTGAGCAACTCAGACTAAGAGGAGAAAATCAGCGAACGATTATTCTCACATAGCAAATCCGAATCTTCGACGACGCTTAGCTTTATCTGAGATTGACAAGGTGCCATTTGGATTGTATCATATTCGAGCCATTCTTGTTGCAGGTGTTGGCTTCTTCCTCGACAGCTATGATATCTTTGCCATCAACTTGGTCACCACGTGGCTAGGGCTGGCACTTTGGTCGGGTTCTCCGGAAGAAGCTCGTTATGGCTTTGGTGGGAATTATGGCACGCTCCCGATGCCAGTCAACCAGGCATTGAAGGCCTCGACGAGCGCAGGTATTGTCCTGGGAATGGTGCTATTTGGCTGGCTTGCGGACGCGATCGGACGGCGCCGAATGTACGGGATCGAGTTGATCATTATCATGGTATCAACTCTCATGTTTTCCTTGGTCAGCCCAAGCCAGTCGATGGATTCAACGGCCTTGTTGATACTATGGAGGGTGATGATGGTGAGTTTACACATCATAAATCCCGAGAATCGGGCGAATTCGTCTGACATGTTGCAGGGCATCGGTATTGGTGGAGACTATCCTCTGTCTTCAGTGATAACGAGCGAGTGAGTTCATGTCACGAGTCTCTTTCCATTTTGGCCTTTTGTCGATTCTATTCATAATGCAATTTCCTAAGCTAGTTTTCTACGATACATGATGTTGACGAGAAATGCAGATTTGCTCCAACGAGATGGCGCGGTGCGATGATGGCAGCAGTCTTCTCCATGCAAGGGCTCGGTCAACTGGTTGCAGCAGTCGTTGGCCTCGCAGTCATAGTTATCTTCAAGACCTCATTCAGCGAAATTTACAAGGCCTCAGAGTGCGATTACGCTTGTCAGATTGCAGCAGACCGCTGCTGGCGCATCGTCGTCGGCGTGGGAGCCTGCCCCGCATGCTTCGCCCTGTATTACCGAATCACAATACCAGAGACGTTAGTACGATCCTCTTTTGAACTCCTGCAGACTGTCTGGTGACTGACAAAGTCGCAGTCCTCGATACACTTTCGATGTAAGCCACGACGTCGAAATGGCAGATGCCAATATCAGGGCTTTCATGTCAAACAAATCGAAAAGCGAAGTTGACATTGTACAACAAGCTCGGCTTGTAAAATTAGCTGGTCCTTCACTCAGCATACCCGCCGCATCATGGCGAGACCTAGCCGCCTATTTTGGCCAGTGGAGAAATATGAAAGCTCTCATAGGCACAACGCTGTCCTGGTTCTTCCTAGACTTCGCTTTCTACGGCCTCTCTCTCAACAGCTCTCTTGTCATCGCTGCCATAGGCTACGGCTCTGGCTCATCCTTATACAATCAGCTATATAATAACGCAGTAGCTGTGATCATACTTGCCGTGGCAGGTGCCTTACCAGGTTATTGGACAGCTATTTTCACCATTGACACTGTCGGCCGTAAACCCTTGCAGATTTTTGGCTTCCTAGTTCTCACTATTATATTCAGTATCATTGGCTTTACCTACGAAAAACTCCCCTCTGGCGCTCTCCTCGCCCTATACATAGTCGCCCAATACTTCTTTAACATGGGAGCCAATACAACCACTTTCATCATCCCTGGCGAATGCTTCCCAACGCGCTACCGCGCCACCAGCCACGGCATCTCCGCCGCCGCCGGCAAGATGGGCGCCATCATCGCTCAGATCATTTCCATCCCCATTCTCGCACGGGATCCACCTCCCGACTGTACCGGCACGGGCTGCTCACCGTGGCTGGGTGGCCTGATGCGCCTCTTCGCGCTGTTCATGTTGTGCGGGATCTTCGTGAGCTTTCTAGTACCCGAGACGAAAGGCGTCACCCTCGAGGAACTGTCAGGCGAGATGCCGACAAGCTACAACGCAGGCCGCAACGGGAGCATTGATGACCTTGCTCCATACCGTGCTCGACGATTCAACCCGTTTCTGGGAGGGAAGCCTGCAGGCTTTGCGTATCCTCGCATGAGCGCGGCAAAGGGTGCATGGAAGCCGAGCGCTTGGACAACGGGAGGAGTGCAAATGAGGCCGGCGCCCGCGGCGAGGAGGAGATGGTGGTGGTCGCGCAGGCAGCTGGGTGGGAAGCGAGGAGGGAATGTCGCGAATACCAGCGAGGACTATGGAGCGGTTGGTAGCTCGTCATCAACGAGGCCTTTCATGGAGATCACGGATCTGGGACGTCCTGGAGCTGATGTACCGCAGTGGAGTGCAGGGTGGGGGAGGATAGATCGAGGTGGCCCTTCTAGCGATGTACGATTAAACGATATAGGGGGTTTGATGAGATGAATTTTTGCTGACGTATGTATATATATTGATTAGTAGTGAACAGAGAAGCGAATTCTTCAAAATGTTCAACTGAAATCTGGCGAATAGCCTTGGAAGCCTTGAGAGCCGTGATGCTGTGCTATATATGTATGCCTAGGTATATCTAGGAACGCACTACACACTTATACAGCTCTTTTCTCATTATTCCAAGAAATCTTTGAGCATTCCCCCGATCTCATCATTGTAGTCTGAAGAATCAACACAATTGCACACTCATCCCTCACCAACTCCCGTCTCCCTCACCCCAATCGATCCTAACCAGGCCCTTCCCCTTCCCCTCCATGATAGCCTCCAACTTATCCTCACTCGTGACCCAACCATTCCGACGACTCGCAATCGCAAAGCGTATAGGTTGCGCCCACTCTTTCCACCACTGTTCCTCGCTTTGCACCACGCACACCCTCCCCACCCCTTCATCCCTCTTACAACTTGCAAATGGCCATATCGCCTTCACAACCTCATATGACCTCCTCCCCACAAGAAGCGCTGCCAGTCCCGTGAAGAACTTATTCAACTTATCCGGGTTCTGAACCACTACCTTTGCATGCGTCACGGGGAACGTCACGCTCACGACGCCCTTGTAGCCCATGCCCGCCACCAAGCTCCGGATCTGGCCCTCCAACCATTCTTTGTCGAGGTTCAACACCACCCGCTCCAGCACAAATTCCTTCACCTGCGCGTCGTCTTCCACAAACCGGCGCGCCCATGCCTCGAGCCCCTCGAGCTCCGGCTCGAGCGAGGGTTTGACGCCGCCGCGCAGGGCGGGCTCGCCAGACGCGACGCAGCGAATGTAGTCCATGCGTTTGGACGGGTCGTCCGGGACGAGTAGGTGCATGAGGTTGAGTTTGAGGGCAAAGTCCGGCCGATGATGGGGCCCTCCGCGTCTGCCAGTGATGTGTACTTGCGGCTTGGATGGGACTGTAGCCTGCGCCCGGAGGAGGGCTATAAGTGCTGTTGCGCTGGATGAGAGGTATGGAGCTGTAGATTTGATAGATGTGCCATCCGAGGAGAGGTCGAAGAGCGGTGGGGAGTAGAGGTGATAATTCAACAGGGGCAGGCCTGGGTATTTTTGGGGCGAGCCAGACCGAGCGAAGTGCGTGAATTGCTGGGTTGGGGAGAGCAGTTGTAAGGAGTTGCTTGCTGGACCGGAGTATGGTGGTGGTGTTTGCGGCAAGTGTCCAGTGGTGCTACTGGTATGTTCATGACTTGAAAGTATGGAGTTGTTGGTACCTGCAGCCATGCTGAGTGGCGAGATGGAGGTATCCAAGGAAATGGAGGTCGAATTTCGCGGACGACCGCGGTCCAGGTCGAGTTGATGTTGTTGTTCTTGATTATATTGCGCAAGAAGCTGGTCCTTCTCGGACGGCTGGGTGATGGGATCTTGTTTGGCACCCATGATGCTCGCCTAGCTGATGATTCGCCTGGTGATGCAACTAAACTTCGAGAGTGGAATTATGGGTGAGCTCTGGCCTTCTATCGTGATCTAGGCTGCGCTGTCGTGAGAGGCAATAGGCTGGGGCGTTCCGCAGTCCTCGACACTGACTGTCAACAAGTCACCCGATGATAAAGATCATGAGAGACGAGAAGTTGGAGCACTTTACATCACTAGGTCTGGCGATAGGATCAAAATTCCTTCGTAAAGTGTATGCTATGGTGCCTGATATGTTAAATGAAGAGATCACCAAGAAGCTACCTGAGATTCGTGATATGGATAGCAGTTCAAATAGTCGCATATATTTCCTACGGGATGCCTCAGACGTATGACTGATGTGTCGGCGTGGCGCAGCTTCGCCGCCAGCTTTTTCTATGAAAGATGCTGTAAGTAGGCGCTGATAGGTGTAGATACGTTCGTAATATAATGCCAGAATAGGTAAGGAGGCACACCGCCACAAGCAGCCGCTGTCAGACGGGATCACGACTAGGTTATCCACTCATGTCTGGTCATACATAAGGTCCGATGTGGATCGGTTCTTACAATACCTCCGGACAAGCGACGTCAATTTGTGAAGCACACTTATTAGGTCGCCGTTTCGCAAGACCAAAGCAAACGAGAAGGATGGGCTACTCAAGCACCTAGTTGTACAAAACGTATCTGGATAGTCATTGCCAAAAAATTTCTGTACTAATAACGGCATATTGGTCAATGCTGTGGCACCGTACTTTCTGTCCTAAAAGGGCCAAAGCTACGAGATAGCACATCTCTTCTAATAGACATGTTCTCAACCACTCCCGAATACCAGATCCACCCTCGTTCTCCTCTCCCAAACAATCACTCCGTCACTGCGCCTCTTAAAGTACAAAATCCGATGTTGTGGTATGAACTCTTCATGCGTTTGCTCAGATTTCCAAGCATCCAATTCCCTCTCCATCGCACCTAGGAACCTGTCTTCGTACCCCACGACGAAATCGTTATGATCGTATGACGCGTCCCAGCGCAGCCGATTCAGCACATCCGCAGCTGTGCGGAACTTTCCTGCTCCTGGACGCTTGAGTCCGACTGCAGAGCGTGGCTGATTGGTAGCGGACTCTCTTCTGTTGTTGGAAGATGCGATCCACTCATTGTGAACGTTGGTCCCCCACCCCGGCTTCTGCCCTTCGCCTATGTCTTCAAAGTCATCGTCAATTTGTATGTATGCGTCCCAGTTGCGATGGTCAATTTGAATTCTGTGAGACCGAAGTTCTGCAGGATCTCTGAGAAAAGGATGAATCTGCAAGAATGCTGCATCGTAATGGCGTTCGTCCCTGCGAACCTGCTGCGCGAACCTCCAACATATTGAGTCCAGTATTTCGCGCCCAGACGCGTTCAGTACCATTTTGTCCTCTGCTTTCCCCAGGCCGATGACAAAAGCGCCCCAATACTCTCCCTCGTCTGCGGCCGATTCAGACGGCTCTGCATCGTGTTGGTAATCCTCTTGATAGCGGATAGGCCATGTCCTGACATGCATATCAGGGAGACGCTGACTGAGATCTGCAAGCAATGAGGGCAAACGGGACTCGACCCAGCCAATGAAGCCTCTTCCTTTGGTGATAGAACCACCCCAATATCGTACGTCGATCTTGACGTATAATTGGTGAGACTCCAAGAACTCATCTGAGGCCAAGGACCCCGACCTCGTAACACCCAAATTCGAGACCTTCAGCAAACCGGCCCACGTCCCGTCCATCTGGTCAAGAATCCTTCCTGCTCGCTGGAACTCAGCCGTGATTGTCCTGACGGATGAAGTCGTCGCAGTTGAACTTGTATTTAGCCTTGGTGGGAAGTAGCTTAGAATGGCAAGAGGCTCGCGAGAGGTCCTCGGATAGGGCAAGGTTTTGTGAAAGTACTCGTCGAATACTACGCCTTCTTCCCAATCGAAGTTCGCATATTCCTTGAAAAATGTGAACAATATCTCAGGAACTGTAGGCGACGCAATCTTGGTCACCAGACACTTGTGGACTCTCGTCAGGAGCACGGTGATCTGTATGCCACTCAGATACCCTGACTGTGCACTGTAGATGCCCCGAACCTCTGCCCACTTTCTGACAAAGCGATGTGCGAGCCGAAAATTCGCAATATCAGGGACGGACCGCTGGACGTAGTCAAGTTCTCGGTAAGGTTTCAGCGCCATGAGTGTATCGAGTTGTAACGGTCTTGTCGGGTCCGAGCTAGGCAACGGCCATGTCGTACGGGCGTACGTCAAATCGATCCTGAGGTGGTGCTCAAAGTCCAACTCCAGCGTTGTACCCGTGCAAGTATCTTGCTTTCGCATGATTCTGATACCACTTTCGACGGCAGCTTGCTGTATTCTTTGTGTGGCGAGATCCGTGAACGTAGGGAGACTAAAAGTGCCTAAGCAAAGGCAGTCGAGATCGGACGAGCTTGTCCAGACGTCGAGGCCATAGGACCCTACCGGCAGGATCACGAGACCTATCTTGTTTTCCTCGGGACCAGGCCTTGCATCATGAGGAGAAGCATCAAGAAGGACGTTCTTGAGGACTTCAAATGCCCGTTCGCGGAGCTGCTGTTCCGCGAGAAGCGGGACCCCATGCGCATCATGCAAAGCCTCCAACACGCTTTCGTGCTCACTTAAACGAGGCGAGAGCCCATTGTCGAGGTGGGAAGCGAGAGACGACGCAACATCATCAGCCACACTAGGGACAGCATATTCTGCATCGGGAAATTTGCCAAACTCGATGTTCGCCATGATGATGCTCCTCCTCTCTCTGGTGATAACTTTGGACGGAGGATACGATAGTAACAATACAAAAGTGCCCAGGCCCGGATTTTCGGATGCTGAGGGAACAGTCTGTTTTCGGTGGAAAAGTTGCAGTTTGACGAAATGGAAAAGTACTGAAATAGAGAAACCAAACACAATCAGCTTACCCCAGGGACCTACCGATTGTAAAGCTTCACACCAGCGTTCTTTAATTATTCGCTTGTTTGGAATAGGTGATCAAACAGAAGCAACGGTCTGACTCCTCTGTTGAAGTGGGGCTCTGTCAGATAGGAGCATCACCCACGGTTGGAACATAATGATGGTGTCGATGGACAATGAGCCAATATGAGTCGACTTGTATGCTCTCCGAGGAATATGACAGTGCCAAAGTTGACCCAGATTCGGTACATGCTGACACTGATGCTTTCTGAGCAGTCAGGACTGCTTTTTAGAAGCTTACGTAGGATGTAGTGGATTCGCAAGAGTGATGTGCAAGAATTTAATCTTTAGGTCGTAAGGCCATCAACTACAGTATCGCATACATAGCAGGAGTAGAATGGTGGAGGTGAAGTTGGAGGACAAAGAACTAGGACAAGGATGACGAGCACGTGTGGGGCAGATCAGAGCACGGCCAGTGCAAATTCATTCATGGCTGCACCCACAAAACTCAATTCCTTCTCCTCACACCATCCCTCATCACCAGGTCATGCGCACAAGGCCGCCGTTGTCAATCAGCGATGCGCACTTTGATTGTTTCTGTAACGGATCCATTTGATCTCATTCAATTCTATGGATAAGGTTTCCGTATTCAGAAGTCCATTGCGCGACAATCGCATGCCGGCGCTCATTGACACCAGCCAGGTATTATTCATTCAAGCTCATGCTAATTAGCCCAGAATCGCCTCGCAAGAACGTGACGTCCTCGAGCAGAAGAGAAAGAAAAGTAATACCAGTGGACCATCAGAAATAGGTCGAGCAAAATTCGATTTCATTGCCTCAACATGCAACTGTCACCCCGTGACCGCCAATCCAAACACCAGGTGCCTCTGTGATGTTTGTGCGACAGGGCAGAATGCTTCCACCATCCCTTGCTACCAGAACTCCAATCCACCAAGTGACATGTGCAAAATCAAAACCACCGAACATGCATTACGAGACCGACGAATCGATTGAAAAGTGGTGTGAAGAATTGGGAAAAGAAACGGAGAAGCAGGGAACCGCATAGTATATCCCGTACAAGGAAAGGGATGGATCAAAAAGTCAGAGCCAGACGCGCATCGCACGATCCTACTTGTTGCTCATTGCATCGACTTCCTCTCTCAACGGCGACTACACCAGCTCGAATCCATCGTCGTCGATCTCGAACTCATTGTCCGCCGATTTGCCTCCCTCTGCCGTACCCCGACGAAGGTTGCGACGCGCCTTGCGGCCCTTGAGCATATCGCCATTGGCATCGACGATTTCGTACTCCTTCTCGACGAACTTCTCCATCTCGCGGCCCGTCGTCTTGACGAACACCTCCAAAGTCAGCGGTCGACCCGGTGAGTCGGTGCGGTCAAAGCTATACAGAACATTATCCATTGGGTTGGACATCTGCCGACGTGGACTGCTGGGGAGATAGTCGAGAATCGACCGCGATACGCTGGCCGCCTCGTCGATCTCCTCCTGGGCCGAGACCTTGTGCCGCACGCGGCGGTTGCCAAGTTCCCTTATCCGGCCCGTGGTCCGGGCGTACTTGTTGATGTTGCCCTTGCCTCTGTCGAAGCTGGAGCCATAACTATAAACATTCTCTTGTAAGAACACGATGTTTCATGATATGGGGCTAGGAAGAGAAGGACATTGGAAGAGACTCACGCGTCACTGGGCTTGCCTAGGGGCCGGGTCTTGAAGCTCGCATCCTCCTCCAACTCTGGGGCCGGAGGTGACCATAAGGGGACCTGTCTTGGGGATGTTGCGCCGTAGGACCACTTGACGTTGGCGTCCTTTCCGCGCTTCCACTCCTTCTGGCCGCTACGCAGGTCGCGCTCGTACTGGGCAGGAGTCTCGGCGATGACGGCAGCCATGTTGTGCTGGCTAGATGGGCGTGGAGAGGGGAGTGTGGAGAATACTGGGAATCTTTCAAGAGAGGGCTGTACACGTTGTGTTACAGTTAGGTTTCGACGCGAGTGAGGCGATAAACCCGGTAGGTCTTGTCTGTGAGAACACAGAAAAGAGATGGATATTTCTTAGGTCTGAGTTGGACTATTATGGATGGGCAAAGATCGCAAGGTCAGTGAGTCTGGGACCTTTTAGAAAGGGGGCGGCTTGTTGGGTGGATAAAAGAGTGCAGGTGATGATGACACGAGCAGGAGGTGTGCTGATCCGGCGAGGCAGGCGCGCCCAGTGGACTGTGCTTTATGACGACGTCGGGCAGGTGGGGTGGCTCTTGCTGATGGGATTCGGCGTGAATCCTCGAAGACCGAAACGAAAGCAGGTGTGACACGAAGGATAAGGTTTTGCTGGTTGAATGTTCAAGAACAATAAATCGGCGCAAGAGAATGGGTGAAGCAAGCGAGGCTGTGACGGTCTAGGTCTGCCCAGTGACTCAGACACAAAGGGGCACGGCACGGACAAAGAGGTTTCGCGATGACGGGGGATGACTTTGGCTGGCCGGAAGAACAAGAGCAAGGGCAAGATCCAATTTATACAGTCAATATGAAGACGTGGTCCTCAAGTTTGTAGTTGTTTGTTTTGTTTGACAGCGGTTGTGTGCAGAGAGCAAGCAGGAGAGTAAAGCGATCCAGGGCGCGTCTATGTATACCAAGACTGGCTGTGATAAGAGAGGCATTCGGGGAGGATGACGGAGGTTAGTAGCACTGCTGATAACAGCGCAGGGGTCATGGTTTATCTCCAGTCCCGAATAGGTCGGCCCTAGAACCCGAGGAGCGGCTGACCATTAACAACGAGCCACAGGAGTCTCGAGACGAAGCATGTGGCCGGGTCGGGACACCAGATAGTCTGGATCACCTAGATCTTGATTCATCCCACCCACCAGATGACGCGGGGGCTACATGAATGGACAACATAGCCCTTTTCCTCGGGTCTCTAAGCACCTATATTTAGCTGAAGAGCACCGGCAGCGGCTGCCTCGGCCCAAGCAGCCACCTCAGCACTCAGCATAAGGTCCTGGAAGCGGGAGAGCAGATGGCATTAACAGGAGTGAGAGAGAGTGACGTTGGTTGTTAGGGTATCTCTCAAACTTGGCATAATTGAGCTGTCATTGCCAGTAAGATGGACGTGTCACGAGGCCAAAACATGGGCACCAATAAGGCCTAGAGGCTCTGCGTCTCGAAAACTTACCAATTATCCTACAGTAGGTACTCTAGCCGGATCCCATGGAGCCCGGCCTCATAATCTGAGTATCACGGCCAATACAGACCTATTCCGGTTCTATCCGGTTGGGAGCGTTACTGTCCTGGGAGAGCCTTTTCGTGATGCTTTCGGGAGTGCCAGGATTCTCCGGTGTTGGCATCTGAGACATTCGCCCAGCCAGTTGGATCTCGCAATCTGCCCAGCCTTGCCAATCCAGGCGGGCCCCGGAACAAGCTGCAAGCACTCTTGCAACCGCGCGCGCTTACAAATCAAGAACAGCGGCCGGTAATCGTGTCCAACTTGCTTGGTTGTACAAGAACCGGGGAAATCTCCATCATCATGCATCTGCTACGTACCTACGTCCTTTCTCCCACAATGAGGAGCTACTACAGTTACACAGTAGTTACCTGCAATGCCCAGCAATGCATTGATGAAACGGGCCAGTTGTGGAAACAGCAAGCGGGTCCCCCGCATACGTCGAGCTACGCCTCTTGTCCATTCAGGTCCGGCTGCCTCGGTATTTCCGATCTGGCCCGGCTGCATGGCCGTATCTTTCCCCGCGGGCTAACACCTCCTCGCTGGAGCCTGGATGGAATCTCATTATCAAATCGATAATCAGCTTGAGTTTGAGGCCATTTGGTCTGGAACAGGCAGTCCGTGAGAACAGTACGCATGGCACCTTGTGCGCTCACCGGACCCGCAGACAGGCGCAGATGAACACAGCCCTCGTGGGATGCTGATGACCTCAGACCCCCTTACCAAAGGTCATCTTGGATAGCTCGATGCCAGCAAGATACTATGTAGTCTCCGACGGCTACCCGATGTCCTGGGAGTTAGTAAGAAACGGTCACAAATAAGGGGGAAGTGTCCACAAAGCGTGACCAGCACGCCATCAGCTACAAATAAGCTCAGCTTTGTTTGACTATGTGTTCTAATGAGCGCCGATCCAATTCCGGTCCGTCTTCCATGTGGCATACCAAAGCCGAATTACGACGGAACTTTCTAGGTCAGGGCGTATCCCTTCTTAGCAATGTTCTAGAGGATTTGTCAAGCCTTGAATGATTGCAAACCTGGCAAGCGCCACTAATCCGTCAAGCGTGGTCGTGGGGGTGATCTCTCCAAGGTCGAGATTGGCTTCCGTCAAATTCATTCAAGACGTCACCAGACACATGACCTGAGCATCTTAGCCCCTAGGGTTGGATAATGAACCTAACGGAGTGGTGCGCATTCTTTATCCTCAATATCCGAATGCATGCAGATGAAAAACTGTCAAGTCGTGAGAACTTTTCAGCTCGTTGGCAATACCTCATGAGAAGTATTAACAGTAAGTCTGTTCATCCAAGCGGATGCTGTACTCTGCTCTTCAAGACAGACCAACCGCATCGTGTGATATGTAGTATTCACTTGCTATTGTTTAAAAGAAGAGTTCAGCTGATCAGTCACCCGAGAACTCCTTCACTGGCCAGGGCAATGTACATTCCAGAGCAAGCACAAAATACCTGCATGAGAATCAGCATTCTGCCATCGTGAGCGGCAAGTGCTGCGGGACTCCTTTTTCAGGGGCTCTTGGCTGAGGTGCCTTGCATTCAGTGCAGGTGGCTGAATCACACGGTCCAATGTAGACCCTGGAAGCGAGGCTCGCTTTGTGAAGATTAGCGAATCGCCGCCATTGCGTCAGGTGTTTGGAATGAGTGGATGGAGATGAGTGACACTTTGCTCCCTGGTCACTCGCATTTATTGCTGAGCTGGCCTCAACACGGACATTCATCTACTTCAGTATTGCAGGTTGCTGTTAGGCTCGAATTCGCAACCCCACAAAAACCACAAACACCACACACAGGGAAAGCAAAGTGACATTCACAAAACCATGAGCTTCATCGGAGAGATTCTTGAAGAGGTCGTCGGCGGTGGCGGCAACGATCGGCGCGACGAAGCCCCAATGGATCCACCATACGTGCAGCCTCCCTGGGTCGCTCGCTGGGACGGCGAGGTTGGCCGCTGGATTTTCATCAATGAGCAAACGGGGGAGCGCAGCTTTGAGCGGCCCGTCTTCGAAGAGGCTGGTGAGTAGTCTGGCACCGTTGTCGTTCCGAAAAACTTGAAACCCTATGCTTTTAGCTTTGCTAACCTCACGTGGTGGAATTCAAAGCCGAGAGCTTTGGCCGCGAGGAGCAGCACATGGAGCGCCGATGGGACGACGGCGTTCAACACGTTGAGGACCTTCCCGAGGATGCGGCGCGGTGGACGGGCGAGACCGTCGGCGCGGTGGAGAGTGTGCCCGACCGAGTGGAGTATGGCTTCGACCGCGCCGAGGATCATGTTGAGTATGATGTGGATCGTGTGGAGGACAAGGTGGAGAATGGCTGGGATAATACCGTCGACGCGGTGGAGGACGCCCCGGAGAACTTGGCCGAGTGGGTTGGCGAGGGCGTGGGCAAAGTCGAGCGCGTTGGGGACGACGTCGAGAATTATGGGGATAGACTCGAGGGAAGCTATGAGCAAGGCCGAGACGAGGAGAGGTATGAGTACTAAATGTCGCCCCTTGGGCTACCGGTGGATTTCACAAAGTTCTTCGAGGAGTGGGCACCAATCTTTTCGAGGAATTGCTCTTATGAGGACTTGGTGAGGACTTGCAAATGAAGAGGATCAAAATATCATTTACATTGTTCTCCGTCCAGGCTGAAGTTGACTGCAGCTCATCCCACTCTCTCGCAACAAAGCTGTTCTGCTTGTTTTGCCATCGAAACTGATATTGGGGCGATTAATCTGTTGTACACAGGAAAGACATTCCAACACTGAGCTTTCCATTTTACTTCAAAAGTACGAATTGGAACAAAAGCACTCCAGACGTTGGTGTTATTGGCAGACGATGTCATCTTGAATCGGGGACTTCAAGTTAGCATAGCTTGTCCCGTGAGTGATGTCTTGTGTATATCTAGCAACACCATCAAATAACACAGCTTTCTATCACCTCCAGCAACTTCTTGTTCGTTCTTTGCTTAAATTGCCAAGAGAGGAAGCAATTCGCAGGCACGGTGGGTAAGGGCATTTCCGCGAAGCAATGTACCAGAAGAGGTACCGTCCTCTGAGAATACACTGGGCAAGTTGTTCCACTCGAGCTGGTGGTGCCTCCACACGATAAAGGACAAACAGACTTCCCAAGCTTCAAGTAAGCTGTACAAATATCTGCTAAGGCCTTTTTATAATATTTTTTATTTATTCTTTACAATGCATTCAGAGTTGTTGCGAGGAGTTGGACAAGCTGGCATGTGAAGTGCTCAGTAAACAGTGACATCACAGGGTGCAACTGAACAGGGGTCGTGTCTGCTGTAAGGCAATGATCGGCGCTGACAGCCGCTGGAAGGCGGAACCCAAAGTTGAGCCCCACAAGGCATCCAACGACAACTAGCAAGTAGAAGTTCAAACCTCAAAAAGTCTCGAGGAAATATACACCAACAAGCCGCTCACTACGAAACCCCTCCCCTCCCGGACATTCCTACCATTCCACACCATGCCCTCCAACATTTCCGACTATATCGCCTCACGTTATCTGACCGCCGACCCTAAGCCTTCCAGCAAGAAACGCAAGCGCAAGCACGATAAATCTTCCACGTCCGGCCTCCTCATCCAAGACGACGATGACTGGGGCTCCTCTTCCTCCACGCGCAAATCCAAGCACCGTGATAACGAACACGATGACGATGTTCCCGTCACAGTCGGCACCGTGAAAGACGTGCGCAAAACTACCAAAGCAAACTGGAAGAGCGTAGGCGGCGGCACCTCTGCCAACAACGACGAATCCGCCGCCGCCGACGCCATCCTGGCCAGCGCTGCCGCCGAGAACGAAGCCGCCCGCGCGGCCGAGGACGATGACCCCACTATCGTGCAGCAGCAGCAGCAGCAAAAACAAGCTGCGGTGCGAATGACAGATGGATCCTACGCCGGCCTGCAGTCCGCAGCAGCCGTGACGGCGCAGCTCGAGCAGCGGCAACGGGAGGAGCGTGAGCAATTTGAGGCCGAGAAGCGGGCAGGTCTTGTCAAGGCCGGCGAGGAAGAGACGTACTACCGCGACGCCACGGGGCGGCGGGTCGATGTCAGCATGAAGCGGGCAGAGGCGCGGCGGGCGGCGCTGGACGCGGAGGAGGCGGAGCGGAAAAAGAAGGAGGCGCTCAAGGGCGAGGTGCAGCTGGAGGAGGCACGGAAGAGGAAGGAGAAGCTGGAGGAGGCCAAGGGGATGACACTTGCGCGGACGGCGGACGATGAAGAGTTGAATAGAGAGATGAAGGGCCAGTTGCGGTGGAATGATCCTATGGCGAGGTTTCTCGAGGCAGAGGAAAAGCCCGTTGCTGGGGGAGGTAGTGGTGCATCGAGGGGAGGGACGACCTCAAGTAGCAAGGCTAGCAGGAGGCCGGTGTATAAGGGCGCTTGCCCACCGAACCGATATGGCATCAAACCAGGGTATCGTTGGGACGGCGTGGACAGGAGTAACGGTTTCGAGTCCGAGAGGTTCAAGGCTCTCAATCGCAGGGAGAGGAATAAGGACCTCAGCTACCAGTGGCAGATGGACGAGTGACGGACATTGGGACGATGCCCGGGTAGTGGCATTCTTAATATCAAATCATGTGAATCCGACTGCTTACATTGATGTCAGTCTGCCAATGCTCACTAACATCTGAATGATTCTGATGCATGCAAAATTCATTGGCGATGAACCTAAAGCCAACCAGGACTGGAGGCTATTGCTGATTGGGGGCTGATTTTTCCGATGCGCGTGGCAGATCGAGGTCAGAATCACCTCCGTAAATGAGTCCTATTGACATGCAGTACCGGGCCTGAGCGCCATTCTCCACCGTCAAAGCACTCCACGCTGAAGCATCCTTGGATGTCTTCCTCAAGTTTGATGGCATCGCCGACCATGTAGTTCACCCAACAACGAAGTCCCAGTGGCCCATATCATTGCAGGTAGTCTAAATCCGCTTTTCGTCAGTTCTTGACCCGCAATTTCTTGTCCGTACCCCACCTGGCGTTGTTCTTCACAAGCGAGATGAACAGCTGCCTATCTGTCACACGGCCCGTGAAAGCCTTGGAAAGCTGGCCAATAGTGAGACCTTCAGGATGAGCTTGTAGAACAGCAGTGAGATCCTCGGCCGTGATAGGCTGCCCACCGCCCGAGGCAGGGTTCGGCGTGGAAGGGCTACCGGCGCGTTTTGGTGATTGAGAACCTGTTATATACATATCAGTATTACTGGACTAGAGGCCTGACAAGAACATAGTGAGGGAAAATCTGACCAGATCCTGGAGCGGGACTGCCAGCCCTGGAAGCCACCGGAGTACCTCTACTATGAGAACCAACCGGCAAGTTCTTGATCTTGGGTCGACCGCCGTCAGACATCTCAGCACCTGTGGCCTCACCATCACTGGCAGCGCCTGGGACCTTCTTCAATCGTTGAGAGCCTGGCACAGGAGTGGATGCGCGACTGTCCCGGAATGAGCCCGTTGCGTTCTTCTTGGGTCGCTTGCGCGACGACTCGTTTCCGCTGGACTCCATCTCGGAGAGATTGGGAGAACCAGGCCGCTTGAGACTGTTGACTTTCTTGGCGTCCGCGCCAGCTTTCGTTTTAGTACCAGACTGTGGGCCGTTAGGTCCCTTGGCCTTCGGATCCAGCAACTTTTGGTTTTCATTTTCCAATTTTACCTCTTGCTTTTCGGGATCGTTTTCCTCATCGGACTGAGCTTTGATTAGTGAAGTCTCGCAAGCAGAAAGAGGAAATAGATATACTCACGGAAGACTCAACATCTAGGTCGGAGGAGTCATCAGGATCCTCCTTGTACTCAAGGTGCTTCTCCAACTTGACGAGGTGCTTGGTCAGACTCTTGCCCAGACGCTTCCTGGCCTCCTCTTCTGCCTCCTCACGTCGAAGTTCTTGCTCGATTTCATGCTCATCGGCCTCACCAAAAAGATTAGCGCCTAGTTGCTCGCGGCGGATGCGCTCCTTGGAATCCTTTTCCTCTTCATCGTTGTTATCGCGTTCAAACGTAGGATTCTCATCGTCGTCTTGAAATTCGTCCCCTGAGAAGTCAATGTCATCGTGTTCTTGCTTCTCTGACCGCGCAGCGGATCGGAACGTGCTGCTTTCCATTTTGACCATCGACCTGCCATACAAGAACTGTCTTGTGGCATTTTCTTCTTCCCTCACCTTGTCCTTTTCGTCCTGCCTCATGGACCAACGACCTGGAACCATCTGCTTCTTCATCAGGGCCTCTGCCTCCTCGATGCTGTACGCCTTGAAGGGAGGTTTGTGGGTAAATTTGTAGAACTTCTCCACAGGAACCGCACGGACCGCTGAACCCTCGAACTGTAGTGCCACCATGGACTCGGAGAGAGGACCCAGGTATTGGCTCACGTAGACGCTCTTCCCGTCGGCATCCTCAATGACCCATGGCAGGGACTCTTCGTAACGAAGGTTATTCTCCTTCTGACGCTCGGCAGACCTCTTGGCGTAGAACGTCTTGGTCTCCATTTTCTCAGGCTTTGTAGCAGGCTTCCTCGCTTGGGCCTCGCGGGTGACAGGCGCGATCTGCGCCTGGTCTTGGGCGCGCTGAGCCTCCTTCTCTGCCTTGATATTTGCGATACGTTCGGCCTCAGCGTCGTCGACAGGTGCAGGGCTCGCGCTTGTGTCTTTGGCGTCCAGTGGCTGGTGCACATCGCGCGCGTCCTTACGATGAAGGGTGACAGGTCGCGGGAACTGGGTAGGGTCCATAATGTCGACAACTCCACTCGTGCGCGTCTTGGAGAACCGCATAGCGTGGAGTCGCAAACCCTCCTTGATGTCTTTCTTGGTGATGTAGACGGGGATTTCGCGGAAGTCGTCGGCCTGAGGTGGAGGATCCCACCATCCGCCGTTCTGTCGACGCCGGACCTTCCATTCCTCTTGAGTCTTCAGGTCGACCTTGGGAGCGGTAATGCCGTAGAAGTTGTGTGAGTTGTTATCGACGGGCTTCGGGGCGCCCTTGCTTTTATTCGAGCTGGTGGCAGGCTTAGTAGATGGAGGCGGTGGAGGAGCAGGTCTCTTGCGCGCGACCATTGGATTGGCTGAAGCAGGCTTCCGTCGACGCAGAGGAGGAGCCCCAGGGGGCCGCTTGGTGCCGTTGGGCAGGCCATTTGGAGGGGCACTCATGCTGAAAGTGCAGTCAGAATTTTTGGTCGTACTCGAGAGATATGCTGTATGTTTGAATGGGCCGCAAATGGTAGGATTGAGGCTACAATGGCGGATCTTGCGAAGATGACGAAGGGTGGAATGGACGGAGTCAGCAAGGTGCCTGGTGTGGTGTGTAAAGCGCTTCGTCGGGCGCAATGAGCACCCTCAAAATGTTGAAGCAGGCGAAGTATCGCAGGTTTGAAGACAATGCAAAGGCTCCAGAGATAAAGAAATGTGGACAGGAAACTGGTCAACCTGAAAAGGTTGGTTGGTTGTTCAAAGGGAATACCTCTGACATAACCAGAGAGACGAGCCGCTGCGACAGGCCAGGCACTGCAAGTGTGGGGGGCCTTGAACAAGGGCGAGGGTGTGCACGGACCCGACCTAGCTGCACCTTCACCTGGCCTTCCCAAGAAAGGCACAGTACAGTGACTTTTGCAAGTGGACTTGACTTTCAACACTTGTAGCAACAAACAATGTTTTCTAAGTTCAAATATAAAACAACAAATTTGCGCAAACTACCTGAGACTTTCCTCACACAACGCTGGAGCATACTCACATTCGCACTCGAGCTGAACATCACCTGATGTTGATATTTACTTGACATCTCCTGGACTCCCACGAACACGCGCATTTTGGTTCCTAGCAACCAACTATGCAAACACACACCTAATAAGCTTCCCTCGATTTACAATATCTATCCTCCTTCACCCAGGACAGCAGCACCCACATGTATTCGAAAAGCTCATGGTCTCAGGTAGGACATGGTCAAGTTGTCAGGCTCTCCAGAGTCGACTACCTTGAATGATACCCAAGGGAATCTCACAAACCTGCAATTCAAGTCCTTCGCTCTTCTCCAGCCGTCTGCGATAATCATTTGAATGGTTCAGTCCAGGTGATCATTACTGCCTACAGCTCATCTGATCCTCCTGTCAATTTTCGGTCATTTCTTGCGGCCTCCAAAAAAGCTTAGGCATCCCATCCGACCTTTGGAACCAGACACACATCAGCTCTCGCCAACTTACTGCTGATTGGCCACACCTGCCACCCGTCTTGAACACGGCCTTCAAGTGAAATCCCCCCATACAAGTGTTGAGCAATTCGCTCAAGATGCAAGGCCCTGACCACCAAGATGAGGTGCCGCTCGATGTGCGCATGCGGAATCTCATCTTACAAAACGCCGCGAAGGCTCAACAGCAACAGGATCTGTCTGCAGCCAGCTCTCCGGCGCAGAACATGGATCAAAACATCCAGACGAACATAACGAACAATTCTCGACAAAAGCGTCCAAATCAGGCACAGCGTCGTCAAATGTCCGCCCAGATGACCATTCCTATCGACCACCGGTCAGCTCAGCCTCTCAACAACCGCTCATATGGCAACCCTGCCGGCCCTGGTCCTCCCTTCCGCCAACAGCAGCAGTACAGCAACCAATATCCTCACCCCGCGGCTTTTCAGAACCAACATGCCCCCCAAGGATTCCCGAGAGGCGGCTCATATTCTTCCAGCAATCACCACCAGCCATCACCCTCATACCCGGGTGGCTCACCTTCTCACGCTACTTACGACTGGAGACAGCCAGGCGGTGCGCAGAACGGCTTGCCAGGGCACCAGCATGGCTCTCGTTCAAATCATGTGGGCAGAAACTCTACCAGCCAAGGTCGTTCGTTGTACAGCCCACAGGCGTATACACCTCGTGTCGACAACAACCTCGAAGCTCAGGTTGCGATGCTGGAGAAGTTGAGCCAGGAGATATTAGCCAATGCGGAAATCGACTTCAGCCAGATCGAGGAGAAGGAACGCTTCCGGCTGCTGATAGAAGATGCTTGCCGAGTGGTCATTGACCGGCACGAGAGAGAGGACAACGGCCGGTCCGACTTTCCTGCCATGTCTGTGCAGTTGCAATGTTTCGGCAGCCTGGCAGCCGGCTTTGCGACGAAGTCCTCGGACATGGATCTTGGGCTCCTTTCGCCACTGTCACACCCACAACCTGATGCTCCCGGCTCACAAATCCCTCGAATCGTAGAAAAGGTTTTCTTAGAGATGGGCTTGGGAGCTCGGCTTCTCAGCAAAACCAGAGTGCCTATCATCAAAGTCTGTCAGAGACCTCCAGAAAAGCTCTATGCTGATCTCTTGGAAGAGCGCGCAAAGTGGGAGAGGGGAGAAGATGAGGAAAACGACCACGACCACGACCACGAGCTCGAGGAGGACGAAACTGCGATCGGGTTCCCTGAGCGCCCGGTCGATGAAAGTTTGTCGAACGGAAAGGCTACGGTCGAACAAAGCCATGACCAGTATCATGCTCTCTTAGACGGATTGAAACAGGGCTCGAAGTCACTAGGAAATTATCACGGCGCGGCAAAGAAACTGCTTCGCAAGCTGGGCGGTCGCGACATCAGTAACTCCACAGCATCTTCTTTCACCCCGGAGGACTATCGTATTCTTGACGAGGTGTGCGCTGCTTTCGTCCGTGGTCTTGCAGATGATGACTTGAGAGCCCGGCTTCAAAGTTACGCTTCTTTGTCTTTCGATTCGGCTCATCCCTTAGCCTCGAACCGTTCACTCTTTGGGGTCATGGCACAGATCGAGGGCGAAAAGATCATCATGGCCTACGAATCGCGGTCCATACACGAGAACATTGCGTTGTCGGAGAGCACTTTGGAGAAACGCGTCACGCAGTGGAAGCATCTTCAAAACAGTCCCGCTCACAAAGAACCCCTCGCTTATAACAGAGAAATACAATTAGCGAGCGAAGCCATCAAGAAATTCCCATCAGTCGGAGTGTTGATGCTAGAGCAGGGTCAATACGAGCTTGCTTCGTCTTACCACAGCCGGGCTATCCGGCTGTTGGTCGATTTGGGTGGTCATGATGGCCCGGCCTCCCAGTCGAGTATCTTACCAGTCGTCTTGGAACACTACACGCGCGGCATATACGATTTCGATATTCGAGCTCAGGTTTCTGACTTCCTCAGTTCGGCGTCCCACCCAAGTCTCAGAGCGGTGGCGAAGAGACACAAGACCTTGCAACTCGCCAAAGAGCTTGAGAAAGCCTTGGAGAAGGACTTGTATGCCGCGGAGAACATTGAAGATGTCCGAAGATATATTGAGCTGCTTCGAGGTCCAATGGAGCTTACCATGAGCGAAGGCAGACACCTTGACGGCACATTGATCATGGCTCCGGACACCTGGGACCTGGTGGCGAAGATACGTGAGCTCCAAGACCCAACCCGCATGTCTCCAAATCAGCCTCGAGACCGCTACAAAGACAAGCTTGAGTTTCCAAAGACAGATATTGGTGTTCAATGTGACATAAACTTTTCTGCTCAGCTCGCCCTCCAGAATACGCACCTCTTGAGGTGTTACTCTCTTACAGATCCCCGCGTCAGACCACTCGTTCTATTTGTCAAGCACTGGGCCAAGATTCGGGGCATCAACACTCCATACCGCGGTACGCTGTCTAGCTATGGGTACGTGCTCATGGTGCTACACTACTTGACCAACGTTGCCCGCCCCTACGTCTGCCCAAATCTGCAATTATTGGCACCAGCACTGCCCCCGAACCTCACACCACAACAGATCGAAAGCACTGTGCATTGTAAGGGCAGAGACGTGCGCTTTTGGAGAGATGAGGAGCAGATTAAAGCTGCAGTCCAGCGACGCGAACTGAGCAGCAACGTCGACTCTATCGGCTATCTCCTGCGCGGATTCTTCGAGTACTACGCTCAAAGCAACATGATGAGCACATACCAAACACGGGGCTTTGACTGGGGTAGAGATGTCCTCAGTATTCGTTCTCCCAATGGTCTGCTGAGCAAGCAAGAGAAGGGCTGGACTGGGGCGAAGACAGTGCTCGAAGTTCGGGGCTCGGACAAACCTTCTGCCACAGAGCCAGCTCTACAGCAGGCAAACCCTGTGGCGACTCCAGTGCAGAGCAATGGTCCAGCGAATAGTCCTACTCAGCCGGCGCCGTCGGCAGACACTACCGCGGTGGCCAAGAAGTCCGAGGTTAAAGAGGTGCGCCACCGCTACCTCTTCGCTATCGAGGATCCCTTTGAGTTGGACCACAACGTGGCCCGAACCGTGACTCATCAGGGCATCGTTGGGATCCGCGATGAGTTCCGTAGGGCATGGAGGATCATTAGAAACACTGGAAGACCTGGACCGCAGGAGAATCTGCTGCAGGACGTTTCCACGGAGAAGAAAGCTGAAAGCAACAAATATTTCTTGGACCTGCTTGACGAGATTCACGGCAGTATGCGTACCTAGGGTCTCTTCTGTATTACTACATCTTGACGTAGCAGGAAGGTTGCATTGTGAACGGTGGGAACATAAACAGTATGATGTCTCAATAGCATAGACAATAAAAAAAAACATGGGATGGCAGATTTGATGGGGAGAGTGTCTGGGGCCTGAACATGGCCCTATTACCAGGACGGAATATCACAAGGAGACATTTTGGCAGCCAGTCTGCTTCGAGATAGCTCAGAATTGACTCATTGCTGTCACTAGCCATTCACCAAGGGTTACTGTAGCTTTTACCATGTTGAATCATGGTGAATCCCTTGCTTACCAGGAAGCACTGTATATGCTCTCCGAGCCAAGCCAGCACGGAGTAGACTTTGGAGAAAAGGCAGGTAAGACGCATGTGACCCATATAGAGGAAGAGCTGAATGCCTGATGGTGTGGCATAATTCACCGTGCTCTGTGAATCAGCCGACTGGCAGTAGAGATGCAGCTGCTGGGGTGGTTGTATTGTATAGCCCAGCATGCGCGACTCTTTGTCTGCCACAAAATTACCAACAATGGCGTCCTCCGGATGCGTCCTTCTTCATAACAATCAGTTTTGAATTCCATTGACACAAACAGACGACGTGAGAAATTCTGTTAGAACAGAACAACATTGAGGATTATGATCTTTCTCTTGGAAGCTGGTCGCCTGTGCAGTGGTGCTCCCTTCTTCACTTTCCCACACAGCTCCGCAGCAACACTACAGGAATGAGTGCACCGAGTACGGAAGCAGCTACACAGCAATGTGGCGAGCGAGTGCGGGAAAAGGAGAGCGAGACTGTTCCATCTGTCGGATCCACAAATCACATACCGGCCACCATTGTCCAAGGAGACACGAGGACGGACGAGGAGAGAGCTCAAGCAAGAGCAGCATACGACCTCTGGCTTCAAGAGTTGCGGCATATTCGCCGTGCGAAGCCGCTATTGGGAAGCACCTACGTGACTGAAATTACCGTGCCGAACGCTCGTGGGCAAAGCAACACCGCTCAAACAAATCTTTTTATTGATCTCACAAATCTCGACGACGATGACGACGACGACGACCCTGTGCCCAATCTCGGTCTTCCGCCGCCTATTACCGGGCAAGCGGGCGATAATACATACCGCGGGGCCAATGGAGAACGCCTGCGTGGGAAGCTCCTTGCGTACCAGAAGCGCAGAGGACGACATGGAAACCAGCATCCTTCTCCAGGCATGCTGTGCTTTGACATGGCCAGACTGCGCAGGAAAGTTGGTATGCGAGTAAAAACAGACGAAGAAGTCGCGAAAGTTACGAGCGCCCAGCTGTGGGGGACGACTGAATGTAGCACGCCAAAGACATTCGAGGATTCCTTGCAACAAAACTGGCTCAAAGACGTGTCCGTCGGGGTCGGTGCCAGGCTCATCAGAGGGCTGCCTATGATGGAGGATATCGTGTTCCTCCGCGCGGGCAACTATATTGGGACCAGGTCGAATTGCTTTTGGAAGGCAGTCGCTTATCAGGTCTATGGAGACCATTCTTTCGACGTCCGGGTCAAGGCCGAACACCTGGAGTACTTCTCCAGAGTCTTGCGCTGGTCACAACATCCAAAACGTGCGTGGAGTTGAGGGGTGTCTCTGCCTTTTTCGGGATCAGCTTGCTGACTCCCACATATCCAAAGACGCACTGTACACTGAGATGAACAAAACGTTCTACGCCGCCAAGGTGTTCGATCATAGCGGTGTCGCCGAGGACATCGTAGCGAACATCTTTCAGCTCATGACAATACCATCAAGCTACACGAATAGCATCATGTTCGAGATCACGGCGGATCTATACAACTTATTCATCACAATGTACGATATAGGCGAGTTCAGCGATGGCCGGCCATCGACTGCAAAAGTGCAAAACATAACGATGAGTACGTGGACCACATACCCTGATTTAATTCTGTTTCGACATTGATATATAAATCAACAGAGGGCTCATACAACGCCAGGCACGTCTTCTTCCTATATCTTGGCGGCCCGGAAGAACACTTCCAGCCACTCATACCAAACGACTTCATTGCTTCCGAATTCAGACTGCCGCGTCCAAGCAGCGAATCAACTTATGGATACCGAGGAGTAAGCCTGAGGCGTCTAGACTGGCTCTCGACCGAACATGCTTGGAGACTGGGAGATACTGCAGTAGGCAGAAACGGGCTCATTGACAGAACGACGGGCGCACCGCCAGTCTCCCCTCATTGTGACACATACTGGGTGAGGGCTGTGATCAACGGCCTTGAGACAGACGTGGCAGGTGCGTCAAAGGAATGAGTGGAGCCATAGAGGCTACTAGACGATTGGTCGGGGCATGCATCTAAGTAAATCGCAACAAACCTGGTGATGCAGAAGGAAATTGTACCGAGTTGTTATCTTGCCCGCTGTCCACAATTCCGAAGAAGTGACAAAACGCCAGAACAGCGGGCCTTCTAGAACGGGTTGATCTGCCAACGGTCCGTTAAGGACTCATCCATGGAGAAGCGGATTGAGCCCCTGCTACCAAAGGGTAGCAACGCTGGAAAGGGAGTAAGAAAATGCACTCAGGTGCGGAGGTCAGCTCAAGCCACAAATGTCACGATCTGAAAGTGTGAAAGGTCGTATTTGATACCTGTGCCGGTTTTAATACATGACAAAGTGCTTCAAACCTGTCCAAGACGCCTGGATCCGATGCCTACAGAAATACCTTGACGCCACGCTTTAATAATATCTCAGTCTGTCATACCCCAACAACCCCAAAAGGGTCTGCTTGGTTGTGTTAAATGTGATCCGAACTGCTTTGGCACTGAAAGCGGGAATGCTAGTCCTGTATGTGTTGAAACAGAGGACTGATTGATTCGCCGTAGTGATTGCGCCGTATGGCCTCGGAAAGAAGGAAGGATAAGTCAAGAACCGTCAGTTTGGTAGCACTTTTGGCCCGCTCCTCGCCGATGGGGTAGCTGTTGGTGACAACGATAGCATCAATGCATTCGCACCGCTGCATCTGCTCGAGAGCATCACCGCCAAAGACTCCATGGGTGGCGATACAGTAGACCTTCTTAGCGAAGCCCCTCTTTACGACAGTCTCGGCGGCCGCGATCCAGGACCCGGCCTTATCGATCATATCGTCGATGATCAAGACTGTACGATTCCTCACGTCGCCAACGAGAGTAATCATGTGCTCAACCTTTGGGTCTTTGAGCTGCTCTTCTTCGTCATCAGAGCTTTCCACTGCGTCGCCGGACCCTCCTAGGGCGTGACCGTCAGGCCCAGTAAAAAAAGACGATGCTTGAGACTGGGCCATAGGGTCTTCATCTGGGATTGTTGTATCCGCAGCTGAGGTTGCCGGGGATGGGAAGTCATCAGGCACGATGTGACCTTGGACAAGGCGCCCATGAGTGACTTCTGAAGCCCGCTCGTCATTGTAATCGTGACTTTCTGTTTCACCCTGGACGTTGGGCCTGCTCGCAGGGGAAGGTGTGTGCGGAGAAGCCTGGCTGCCGTTTGTACCATTGGTCTGCACTCGCAGGTCACTGGACTCGGGCGGGGTGCTCTGGCGAGCTTGCTCGGTGCTGGGGCGCACAAGACGGGAGCGGGCGGTCGGTGTAATGGGCTCAACGAAGCTGTTCCTTGCGATGCGAGCTGCAGCGGGTTCGAGCGGTTCCAGACCTTCCAGCTGGTTTAGCAACATGCTATGTGTCATCCCACCACCTCGCTTCCGGTCGGTAGTGACCATGCCGAAATTCAGCTTCAAAGCGTCGGCTAGGGATGTGACGCGTTTTGTGCCACCCGCGTTCTTTGAAACCACGACAGCCTCTCGCCAATTGGGCACATTGTGACGAATCCATCGGGCAATGAGTGGCTCGGCGTGAAGATTGTCAACGGGGCACTTGAAGAAGCCCTGCATTTGGGAGGCGTGCAGGTCGACGGTGATTACGTGCTTGACGCCGGCAATCCCTAGCAGGTTCGACAGCAGTCTTGCAGTAATGGCACCCCTATGCGATTTCTTCTTGGATTGTCGGCTGTACGGAAAATACGGAAGAACGGCTAGAAGGATACGTTAGCAGACTGCAGCCAGAGAGCAACAAGCACACGCGACTGGACTGGACTGGACTGGACTGGACTGGACTGACCTGTGACCTTGGTGGCTGAACCTCCTTTGCAGGCCGAGATCATGATGAGCAGCTCCATGATAGTGTCATTGATCTTGGGACTGCCAGACTGTACGATGAAGACATCCTTCTCACGGACGCTGTTTGATATCTTGACGCTCGTCTCGCCCTAGAAAAAAGTCCTTCGTGAGCTTCGTAGAACAGAGCGTCGCGACGGTGACGCGACCTGACGACAGACAGCGACAACAGTAAATGCACCCACATTGGAGAATTGCGACAGCTCCGCCTCAGCCGGCGGCATCCCCAGGTTGCCGCATATTTTGTTGGTGAGAGCTTCACATGAAGAGCCCGAGAAGATGAGTGTGTTGCGCATGACGAGAAAATTCGGGTGTGTTTGCGAAGGGCGAGACGAGTTTTTGGCTGAAAAGTGGTGTGGAGCTGGCAAAACTGGAATGGATCTTTTTTTGTGTTGCGGGGGCAGGCAGGACATGGCGTCGGGCTATGAGCTGCACAGGGGCTACGACCCCTCTATCGACGGCATACGTTACCTATGGCCCCGGTGTTTCTACCCGAATCGAGTAAACACAAATACTGATCAAAGCGAGGGCCACCACGACTTGCCAGTTCATTTGCACTCCATAGTTGATGAAGGTAACTTCGTTGGGAACACCACTCCTGTTCAAAAGGTGAACCCAGATAGGTACTACCAAGAAAACTTGGGAGAGGAAGAGGACTTTGGCAGCCCGCTGATCGCTGTACCTAAGAGACCCATCTCCAAGAAGAAGCGATCCGCGGTGGTGATGGATGACGGAGACTTGGGTTGAGAATTCGACGAGGAAACTCCTCAAGAGAAGCGCAAAGCCTATAGCGCGTTTCATGACGCTGATAGATGAGGACAGCTCGGATAATTTGTGATTGGAGAACAACATCGAAGTCGTGACAACTAAGCTCTGTCACCTGGTAAACGTCGTGTGGTGGTATTCTATAATTTCTAGTGGCTGTGATCTGACGCCAATTTTGTTCATGTTTCTACGAGACTCATTTGATGTTGCTTTGCAAGACTTTTTGCGCGCCGTGCAACACCATGACCGGCGCCCCTCCTCATTGCCTGACTCTGTTATATCTAGGTACCTAGGTAGGTATCATCGCTACCTCCTGTATACCTCGCGTTCTGATTGAAAAGCCTCCCAGGGTCACTCACAACGCTCAGCTCCCCAGGTAACTCCGAATGGCCCCTTGCAATTTGGTAGCACCCTCTCCCAGGACCTGTTGGAGATTCTCCAGGTCATCACCAGCCGTAAGACCAAACTTCCGAATGAAGTCCTTGGCAGCTGTCTCAATATCGCCGTACTCTTCCGTGGCCTGCTCATCAGGACGACCAAAGTAGGCGTTAGAGGAGATGGACTGAGCGCCCTCGAAACCTTGCAGCCGGCTTTTGGCTTCAGCCTGGGCGTTCGCGTCGTAAGTGCCCTTGCCGAAGAATTCATCGGACGAGATGGACTTCTGGTTGCCGAATTTGCTTCTTGCAAAGCGCTCTTCATCTTCTGCTTTACTGTCAGTGAACGTTGCACATACAAAGATGACCATGGGAGGCGTACCGGCAGAAGCCTTGATCGGGCCGACAGATCCAAAACCACCACCCTTCTGTGGTGCTGCTGCTGCCTTCTTTGCAGCACCAATCTGACCAAATCCTAGCCGGCCCATGCCCATGCCCAGCCTTTCGATCTCGGAAGCTGACTTCTCGCGGGAGTGCGACGCAGCTCCGTAGCCTCCTCGCGGCGGGCTCACGGGGGTGGGAGAAGCGATGGTGCTAGGCTCGTTGGCTGCCTTCTTTGCTTCGGCCTCCTCCTCCTCAGGATTATAGCCCAGTTCTTTGATGCGCTGTTCCTCCTCCTTGGCCTTCCTTTCCGCCTCGTCAAAGTCGATATCAGCGGCTGTGACAATTTTCTTGGCACCGAGTTTCGATCCTACTTTCTTGGCTCCTAGCACATTCGCCTTCTTCGCGCCTGTGGTGGACTTCTTCAATGCAGAGGAGTGCGTAATACGGCCAGCGGCGGGCTTGGGTGCATCAGCATCGGTCTTTGACAGAGGTGAGGCGGCGCGGTTCGGACCGTTCTCGCCGGGCTTGAGAAAGGGCGACGGCGTGCGGCCTACGACGGGTGGGGTGGCGGTTCGCGAGATGGGTGGGG